>CM019921.1:5884416-6032051 GCA_009764595.1 Geothlypis trichas
TACCCCTGAGCAGGGTGAAGATGGCAGGACACACCCAGAGGAGTCAGTGGCGTGATGGATTCCCCTAAAACCCTGAGAACCAGGAGCCCCAAAGAGAACACCCAGCCTGGCTATTCCCCACTGGACACCTCTCTCTTCCCTTTGCTTCCACTCCATTCCCCTGAGCCTCCTGTGGATCCCAGGCCCAGCCCCAAAATCTGCTGGTTCAGGCTTTGCCACCCCATCCATCGGGACCAAGCACGAAGGGAAAACAGGGCTGGCAGCAGCCCCAAATACCTGGGATGTGCCACATCTGGAGCTCCCACAGCTGGATGTTCCCACAGCTGAAGGTGGTCCCAGGGAAGGGTCAGGCTCAGACATCTCCCTACCTCCCCTGGGATTCCCTTCCCTCCTCATCCCACAGCACCGACCCTGCCACCCCACACTCCCACCCCAGTGGGGTCAGCACCTCCAAACACTCTAAAAACTGACAAAAAAGGAGAAAAGAATCCTCCAGGCCTCCACAAAAACTCAGCCAGCTTCAATATGTGCCCCTCTCCACTCCACACTCCCAGGGTAAAAAAAACAAAAAGAGGCAGGAATTAAATACAAACCAAAAGCAAAAAATACAGAGAGACCCCTCATGGAAACCTCCAAAACATCCCCTGCAGGCAGAGCCTTGGAAATTGGTTTTGGTGACATAAATGACAACAAGCTCCCCCTTCCCTCTTGATGCATCCAGAGCCTCCATCTCCAGTCCCAGCTAATTGGAACTCAATTAAGTGAATAATTGTTACAAATGTGGAATCACCTTCCCCTGGCACACAGCGGGGAGAGCGTGGGAAGAGCAGAGGCAGGGATGCTCCTGGAGCTGTCCAGGAGCCATGGCAGGGATGAGCTGGGAATTCCCATGGCTATGAGAGGCCAAACTGCTTCCCAAAATCAGCCTGGGGCAGGAATTGAGTGGGAGCTGGAGGGGATGTGGAGTCCTGGGGTTGGAGTCCTGGGATTGGATTCTCTAACACAGGGTTGTGCCTGGTGGGCTCATTTCTTGTAAATCCCTAAGATTTCTCCCTCTCCCAAAAGTCCAACCTGGTTTTTCCATCAGCAGGAGCAATAAAATCTAGTAACACTGGTGGGACATATCCTGGCATTCTTTTTGGGGAGAGAAGCAGCATGGAGAAAAAGGGAACCATTCCAGGGCTGTGCTTCCCCCAGGAAATTAATAAAAGGGAATAAACAAAACAGGGGAAGAGAAAAAACCAACAAACCAGAGACCTAAAGGAATAAATAAATATGGCCTAAATGGGATGTGCCGTGCAGAGGCACAGCCTGCCATAAATTCCTGGAGCCAGCAAGGCTTTTACACAGCAGCTACTTTAGAGCAATTTCCACAAATCACGCAAGGGACAGGCTGGGGGACAGGGAGGAGAAGGCCTTTCCAGGGGAGGGAGAAAAAAAAAGAAGAAATTAATTAAAAAGGGAGGGATAAAAAAAGGGCAGAGAAGTGGCTGATTATGAATGTCCAGAAAGGAATGGGAGGGGAGATTCCCTGGGATAAACAGGGCAGCCTTGAATATTCTGTGGGGCTGCTGGGCTGGAGGAGCTCCATGCTGGCAGCAGCCCAGGTGGCTTCTCCTAAAAACCACCCTGGGGAGGCAGAAATGGGAGTCAGGGACAGGGACAGCAGCTCTCAAGGGACAAACCCCCAAAACCCCAGTGTGGGGACAGAGGCAGTGCAGAGATACCCCCAAGGCCACGTGTCCTGCTTGGATCACCCCATCCCCTGTCCATCCCTTGCCAAAACCACCCTGGGGAGCCAGAAATGGGAATCAGGAACAGGGACAGCAGCTCTCAAGGGACAAACACCCAAAACCCCAGCATGGGGACAGAGGAAATGCAGGGACACCCCCAAGGCCACATGTCCTGCTCAGATCACTCCATCCCCTGTCCATCCTTTGTCAGTAGGGTCAGGAGCAGGAACAGCTCCCCAGCACCCTCTGAGCACTGAATTTGTCCCCAAGCTGCCCTGCCCAGCACTCCAGGCTGTGCCCACAACACCTTCCAGAAGGATTCCAGCTCATTCCTTTCCCTCTGGTGGCGCCGATGGAGCCGGATTCCATTCCAGAGGATTTCCCAAGGGAAATCCAGCCCCAGATCTCAGGTTTGGGGTCCAACATCAGCCCCAGACCCCATAAAAGCAGGGCTGGGAACTGGAACCAGCTCAAACACAGCTGGAATTCATCCTGTTCCCTGTTTCCAGGAGAGGAGCTGATCCCACAGCTGCGCCGGCAGCAGCAGCAGGGATTGAATTTCCAACCTGATTTATCCTCCAGAGCAAAACCACAGCTTCTCCTTAAAGGAAAAATAAATGAAAAATTAATTCATTCCCATGTTTTGCCAGTCCTGGGGAAGAGCTCAGAGCAAACCCAAACTCCTGCAGGGGACGGGAGGTGACAGCACCACGTGAGGTGGCAAAGCCACCCCAGCAGCACCTGCGTGAAAGGAAAATCCAGGAGGGCAATCTTAGGGAAAATCCAGGAGAACAAATACTATCCAGGAGGTGGGAAAACACTCAGCAGAAGGGGATAGTGGCTTCAAAAGATTGAATTGGCCTTGGTGGTGGTGTCATCCCCAAGGCCAGGGCAGAGGTGAGAGGGGACGAGGGACATGGGACAGGCCAGGAGCAGCAACAGGTCAGGGAGCAGCTCAGGGAAAAGGGAGAGGCACAGCCTGAGGAACAACCTCTGCGTGCCAGCCCTGGCTGCTGGTGGCACAGGTGACAGCCCAGAAATGCCCCAGCCCAGCTGGGCCACCCCCAAACGTGGCTGGAGGAGCTCAGAGCTCCCAAATTCCAGCCAGGGGAGCTCCAGCCTCCTTTTCCCTGGGGAATGGCAGCAGGACTGCCTCACTCCACCCCACTGAGCCACTTCTCCTTCTGCCACCACAACTCCCAGAGGAGATCTCACCCCCAGAGCCAGCCCTGGTGTCCCCAGGGTGTCCCACCCCAGGAGCAGCCACTTCCCTGCCTGCCTGCCCGGGGGGCTGCTCGTTAGCAGAGCCACGTATTTAATAATGAAAGATTCTGATTAGATTAGCAAGAGTGACCTTTTCCAGACGGATGGGACGCTCCTGTGGTGGCAGTGACAGGCGCCACCCAGGAGGGGACACCCAGCAGCTCACACACACCCAAAATCATTTTGGCCAGGCAATGCAGGAGCCAAAATAATCAAAATTGTGCTGTCTAAGCAGCTCTTCCCTCACCACCATCCCCCAGGGTGATGCTGCATCCCCTGACTCACTCCACAACAGGCTCTGGAGATGGGATGTGCTGATGGAATGTTTGGGATGCTCTGCAGAATCCTCAGTTTTCCCCTTTTTGTGTTTTTTAGGATGTAGAGAAGCTGGGAGAGGGATCTCAGCAGCTGGAGTGGTTTAAATAGTAGCACTTACAAAAATTCTCAAAGAAATAGCCAGGTTTCCAAAAATTCCTGAGCAATCCCCAGCCAGGGAGTGCTGCCACCCCATCCCCTGCCTCAGTTTCCCCCAAAAGGACAGGTCTGGGTGAGGACCAACCCCTGTGGCTGGTGCTCCCCAAAATCATTGCTCAGAGGATCTCCCTCAGCCTTTTCCCTTCCCTCAAAAACACCAAGAGGGCAAAAGGGGGAGAAGAAAAGAATTTCCCGAGGGGGAAATTCCACTTCATACCCCTAAATCCCAGCATCAGGCTGGGATTTCAGGTGTTTGGGGGAGCTGCAGCGGGTTTTGGGGTCACACAGGGGCACTCCAGAGCCAGAATCCAAAAGGAACATCCCTGCACATCCCCCTTTTCTGTGGCACCAAATGCAAAACTTGTGCCAGCTTTAACCCAGCTCAGAGGGCAGATCCTCCCCCTTTACCCACCCACCACAAATCCCATTGCCCTTCCTGCTCCTGGGAATGCTCATCTGCTCCGAGCCCACCCCAAAAACCGGCTTGGGGGGGCTGCAAACCCCGCGAGGGGTTCCCGGGGCACATTCCCGGTGTTCCCTGAGCAGAGGCGGGTGTGGGTTCCCGGTTCCCGGCAAGTTACGGCACATCTCCACCTGCTGGCGTGAAAACCCCGGAGCTGGAGCTGGAGCCGCTCACAGGGACAGGCACAGGGTTTGGGGTGTGTCCCCCGCTGGGTTTGGGGTGTCCGGGCTGGAGACCCCGGCAGGGATGGAGCCCTGGAGCATCATCCTGGTCCCCCAGGATCCCACTGGCCTGGGGAGTGGGGGCAGCCAGGGATGGGATGGGATGGGATCCTGTGCTGGATCCTGCCGGAATGCTGGCACAGCATCACCCCAGCAGAGCCTCCAGGCTGGTTTGTGAGCAGGAAAACTGAGGTACCATCCTCCAGTGAGCCCTGGAGCACCATCCTCCTCCTCCAGGATCCCACTGGCCTGAGGAGTGGAGGGAACCAGGGATGGGATGGGATGGGATCCAGCACAGGATCCCAAACCTGCCTGGAATGCTGGCACAGCATCACCCCAGCAGAGCCTCCAGGCTCGTTTGGGAGCAGGGAAACTGAGGCACCATCCTCCAGTGAGCCCTAGAGCACCATCCTCCTCCTCCAGGATCCCACTGGCCTGGGGAGTGGAGGGAACCAGGGATGGGATCCAGCTCAGGATCCCAAACCTGCCCGGAATGCTGGCACAGCATCACCCCAGCAGAGCCTCCAGGCTGGTTTGGGAGCAGGGAAACTGAGGCACGCTGCAGGGAGCTGAGGGAAGAGGCAGAGTCCAGGTTCAGCCCTACAGACAGCTGAAATCATCCCATGAACCCACAAATCCCCCGTGCTGCATCCCAACAGGTCCCAGCACAGCTGCACCGAGCAGACACCACCAGCATCCATGCTCCACATGTCCATCTGTCCATCCTGGGGCCATCCCACCCCAGAAATGCCAAAAAAAATCCCCAAAAAAATCCCATTTCTGGGAGCAGCTGATCTGGGGCCTCGGCCAAGCAGCTCCGTGCAGCGAGGCTGGCACAGAGAGCTGCTCTTAAATAAAAAACAAGGGGAAAAGCGAAAAGGGAATGAAATCCTGCAAACATGAGAGTCAGGCACTGCTTCACCACGGGCTGACCCCGCCGCCGGCCCGAGCCATTTGGAAGGAGCTCTGGAGAATCAGGAGCTCTCCGTGGCTTTTTCTCCTCCCTCCGAGACCTTTATTTGTCCACGAAAGGCCAGAGAGGGCAGCTGAGCATCCTGGAAGGGGAATAAAAACTCCTGGCAGAGGTTTCCCTTCCCGTGGGCACAGCCCTGGCACAGGCCACCCTCACCCTGCTCACAGTGGCACCGGGGACCCCTCAGTGATGGGGACACATCCCCAGTGATGGGGACATCACATCCCCCAGCCCAGGGAACACATCCAGGCCTGACCCTGAGGGTTTGTGGGGTCCCAGCAGCAATGGGGGATCAGAAACCCCCCAGGAGGGGATGGGGAGCAGGGGGCACGTCCAGCCCCTGCAGCAGAGGCCGCTGCCCATGGATCACATTGCCACAGGGATGCTTCCCACAGCCCAGCCAGACAGCTGGATCTGCTCCAGGGTGATGGGGCAGGGGAGATCCTGCATCCCTCCAGGCTGCCAGACCCCTGAGCTGGGGCTCCCAATGAGCTGTGCCAGCAAAGCTGCCCAGGGAGCACCCCAGGAACAGCCTGGGGTGGGAACAGGGAGCTCTGCCCCCCCCCGAGGATGCTACAGAAAGTTGTGGCTCCACAGCCTGGAGCATCCCTGCTCCTCCACCGGGCTCTGAATTTCCAGGCTGGAAAACCCCTTCCAGCCCCCATCAATACTCCCAGTATCCCCCTCCTCATTATTTCACCTCTCCTCAAGCTCCTCCAGGACCCTCAGGTGCTGCAGATGCTGGGAGAGCCCTGCCTGAGCCCCCAGAGTGCCTCAGCCGAGGGCTGTTGGTGTGACACAGAGCCAGGCACGGTGCAGGGACCCCTGCAGCTCCTGGAGGGGTCACTTGAGCCGGGCAGTGTCCCCAGAACACCCCGAGCCCCAGACCAGAGCCAGGTGCCCCCCAAGGCTGCAAACAGCCCCCGCTTTCTGCTTGGCCGGGCCGGGGAAAGCGTCTGCGGCCGGGGCTCGATTTTAAATGGAAAGCATCCGCAAAAATCATTCCTGGAAACCAGCCCCGTGTCCCTCGGGGTGTGTGACCCCTCGCTGGCCCCGCTGGCCCATCGCAGCCCCCAGCAGCAGGTGCTGTCCCCAGGACAGGCCGGGATGTCACCGCAGCGCTCAGGATGCGACTCGGAGCGAGGGGCAGCAGGGCCCCCAAACCCCACGGGAGGGAGAAGGACGGAGGGGGATGCCAGGGGCTGCACCCCCGCCCCAAAACGCTGCCACAGGGGCAGAGCCTGCCCAGCAACTCGGCACAGAGCGGGGAAGTGTCGGGGTGGGGGTCTGGGGGATCAGCGAGTGGATAATAGCGGATAAACCCCTGATCCTGCCGCTAAAGCAGCTCTGCATTAAGGAGACAAGAGTCCGGGGGGGGCGGTCAGGGGACACCCCCTCGGCTGGTGTGTCCCCCTGCCACCCTGCTGGCAGCCCAGGCTCAGCCCAGCCCGCTCACAAGCACAAGCTGTCATTTTATTAAGCCAGGAATAAACTCTAATCTTCACCCGTTCGGCTTTGGGGGGGCACGGAGGGAGCCGGGGAGGGGGTGGCCGTGGGAGGGGGGACACGGAGGGACACGGAGCGGTGCCCCGAGGTGGGGGGGCAGATGGTGCAAAGCCCCGTATTGCAGGCATGTTTAATACAGAGATGTATTTGTAAATATTGCCCCCCCTCCATCTCCCCCGGTGCCGGCACTTACCGGGGAGCAGCAGGGAGCACAGGCAGCAGAGCAGCGCGGCCGGTCCGGGCAGCATCTTCTCCAGAGAGGCCATTGCAAGGTGGGGGGACAGCCAGAAAAAGCAGTGGTGGGGGGGAGAATAAAAAAAAACCCGAGGCACCCCAGCGGCGAAAAAAAAAATTTAAAAATATAATAATAATAATAAAAGGAATCCAAACCAAGCACCGAAAAAAAAAAACCCGCAGAAATCCCCCTAAATCCAACCACGTGCGAGCCGGGAGCAGCAGCCAGCGGCGGAATTTGGGGAGGGGTGGGGGGGGAACCGGGTCAGGTATGGGGGGCTCGGCTTTGGGCCCCCCCCAGCTCAGCGAGCAGGGCTCCCCATCTCCGGTCCCCCACCCCTCCCCAAGCCCGCACCCCAAAGCTGCCGCAACCCCCCCCCAGCGCCTGCAGGGCGGCCGGGGGAGCGCCCAGCCGGCGGGGGAGGGTCCCCCTCCTCTTCCTCCTCCTCCTCTTCCTCCTCGGGAGCCGCGAGCGGGGGGAGCAGAGCACGTGGAACCCCCCCCTTTTTCCCGGAGGCAAAAGCAGAGCCCCGATGTGCCGATGGAGGAGGATGATGCTGCAGGGTGCGGGTCGCCAGCACACCCCCCCCCCCAACCCCTGCACGAGAAGAAAAATCAGAATTCCAAGCGCTGTTCTTCCAAAAGGAAAAAAAAAAAAAAAAATTGGGGGGAGGGTGGATGGGGGGAGAAGCAATTAAAAAAAGCGGAATTAACGCGCTCCCCCCGAGGAAAAAGATAAACAGGCAAAAAAAAAATCAACCAAAAAACCAAGAAAACAAGAAGAACGTAACACAAAAACCACAACCCAGAGCCGGGTGAATAATTAATCCCAGGCAGATGCGATTAATCGGCGGCAGGAGCAGCTCGGCGGCGGAGTCCCCGCATCCCAAGGCAAAGTTTGGGGGGCTCGGGTGGGGGGGACACCCCGGGGCTCAGCGCTGGCAGCGGGGGGACCCCGCCAGGAGCCCTCCAAAGAGGGGGTCCCCCGCGTTAAAGGCGGGGTGTCCCCCCCGCTGCTGGCAGGGGGAGGCAGGCAGGGGGTGCCGGGGGGTCGGGAGGTTCAGGGGGGCTCTGCCGGGGCCCCCCCAGCCTGTGCCGGGCCGGGCTGGGCGCTCCGGTGCCCGCTCGCCCGGCCCGAGCCGCATCGGGCTCCGCTGGGCGCCAGCGAGCGGCAGGGGGAGGCGCCTTCCTCCTCCTCCTCCTCCTCCTCCTCCTCCGCTTCCACTCCCTCCTCCTCCTCCTCCTCCCGCTCCCCGAGCCCCCCCTCCCCGGAGTGGTGAAATCTGGGGGGTTCCGAGCCCCCCTGGGCAAGGGAGTGCGGGGAGGAGCAGCTGGGCTTGGCCACCCTGGCGGTCCCTGTGCCACACCTGCAGCGTGTCCCCCCTGTGCCACACCTGCAGATTGTCCCCCTGTGCCACACCTGCAGCGTGTGCAGGGGGACAGTCAAGGTGTGTCCCCTCTGTGCCACACCTGCAGCGTGTCCCCTGTGCCACACCTGCAGATTGTCCCCACCGTGTGCCACACCTGCAGTGTGTCCCCTGTGTCACATCTGCACCGTGTCCCCTCTGTGCCACACCTGCAGCATGTGTAGGAGGACAATCAAGGTGTCCCCTGTGCCACACCTGCAGATTGTCCCTTGTGCCACGCGGGGGGCTCAGCCCTGTCACCCCTCCTGGCTGTGCACACAGGCTCTTGGGGGGTATTGGGGATACCCTGTGCCCCCCTGGGTTGGGGGATCGCTCACCCCGTCCCTCCCTGGTGCCCTGCACACCTGGGCACATCCCGGGATTGGCTCCTATAGGGCCTGGAGATGCTCCCGGCACGGCTGGGAAGGGATTCCCTTATCCCTTATTCCTTTATTCCTTTATTCCCTTATCCCTTATTCCCTTATCCCGGCTTGCTGGAGCCATGGCACAGTTGGGTTTTTGGCAATGCCACACTCCCCTCAACTTCCCAAGAGGAATGTGAGAGCATTTTGGGGTCCGAGACCCCATTCCCAGCCATTCCCACCAGGGCTGGCTGCGTTTTCCTGCCCACACCGAGCCCGGGTGCCTCCCCTCTCCCTGCTCTGCTTCCCTCCATTCCCTCCCATCTCCCTTTCCCAGGAAAGCTCGGCCAGCACGTTCCTCCTGGCAGCCTCACTCAGCGGTGGAAGTGCACAAGACATCTCCATTAACGCCAAAATAATTCACGGCAATTAATGGGACTGACCTTGAGCAGTGACAGGAGCTGGAGATGCCCCCGGGAAGAGTCGGCCCTGCAGCACTGAGGAGGAGGAGGAAGAGGATGAGGAGGATGGAGGAGGATGAGGAGGATGAGGAGGATGAGGAGGATGAGGAGGATGAGGAGGATGAGGAGGATGGATCCCCCCCGAGGGTTCCCCAGCACCTTTGGGTGCTGCTGGGAGAGCTTTGGGAACAACACTAGGGTGAGGAAGAGGAGGATGAGGAGGGAGATGGGATGTGCCTCAATCTCCGCCACCTGGAATTCTGCAGGAATGGCCGAGCGTTGTTTTGGTGCGGCCTCAGGCTTGTTTCCATAAAAATCCCATAATTTATAAACCAATCTCCCAATTGCTTCGGGAGGGGAGGGCTGAATCCCGGGCTGAGCACCACCCAGCCCCTGATCTCCTCCCCACCCTGCCCAGGTGGGACAAAGCCTCAATTTCCCCACTCCAGAACGGGCACTGGCAAACTGGGGCTGGTGCCCTGTCCTTCCCCGCCTCGGGATGCTTTTCCCGCTGATGGATGAGGCTTTTACAGAGGGATGTTTGGGTGCAATCCCTCCCGCGTTCCCGCGGTGCCTCTGGCAGGTTCTTGGCAGCACCGCTGGGAGATTTTTTTTATTTTTTTTTTCCAGCCGTTCCAGAAAGGAGTATTTTTACCCCAGCTGGATTTTATTTATGACTCTGGTGCTGGAGTGGGCTGGGATCTCTCCCGAGTGAGGAGCAAAGCCAGGGGGAGATGCCAGAGATAAATCCCCTTATTTCAGCAGGAGCTGAGGCAGGGAAGGGCAGAATGCAATCTCAGAACAATTTCCCACGTGTCCTTGTGGGGACCCACCTGAACAACATCTGGATGGGTTTTCCAAGGAGTTATCCCAAAAAAGCCACAGAGGGATGTCCAGGCAGGATTGGGTCTGGACAAATTCCCAAATGGTGATTCCCAAATGGTGATTCCCATGTGTCATTGTAGTGACCCACCTGAAAAACTCCTGGATAGAATTTCCAAGGAGCTAACCCCAAAAAAATCACTGAGGGATGTCCAGGCAGGATTGGGTCTGGACAAATCCCCAAATGATGATTCCCACGTGTCCTTGTGGGAACCCACCAGAGCAACTTCTGGATGCATTTTCCAAGGAGTTATCCCCAAAAATTAACCAAAAAAGCCTCGGAGGGATGTCCAGGCAGGATTGGGACTGGACAAACTCCCAAATGAATTCCCAAATGGTAATTCCCAAATGGTGATTCCCACGTGTCCTTGTGGGGACCCACCAGAGCAACTTCTGGATGGATTTTCCAAGGAGTTATCCCAAAAAATACCCCAAAAAAGCCACGGAGGGATTTCCAGGCAGGATTGGGTCTGGACAAATTCCCAAATGGTGATTTCTACGTGTCCTTGTGGGGACCCACCTGAGCAACTCCTGGATGGATTTTCCAAGGAGTTACCCCAAAAAGAAAAGAAAACAAACACTGAAGGATGTCCAGGCAGCATTGGGTTTGCACAAATTCCCAAATGGTGATTCCCAAATGGTGAAAAACTTCTGGATGGATTTTCCAAGGAGTTATCCCAAAAAAAAAAAAACCAAAAACAAAAGCCACGGAGGGATGTCCAGGCAGGATTGGGTCAGGACAAATTCCCAAATGAATTCCCAAATGGTGATTCCCAAATGGTGAAAAACTTCTGGATGGATTTTCCAAGGAGTTATCCCAAAAAAAACCCAAAAACAAAAACCACGGAGGGATGTCCAGGCAGGATTTGGTCTGGACAAATTCCCAAATGGCGATTCCAAAAAAACCCCAAAACCAAAAGCCACAGAGGGATGTCCAGGCAGGATTGGGTCAGGACAAATTCCCAAATGAATTCCCAAATGGCGATTCCCAAATGGTGATTCCCAAATGGTGAAAAACTTCTGGATGGATTTTCCAAGGAGTTATCCCAAAAAAAAAACCCAAAAACAAAAACCACGGAGGGATGTCCAGGCAGGATTGGGTCTGCACAAATTCCCAAATGGCGATTCCCAAATGGTGATTCCCAAATGGTGATTCCCAAATCACCCCCGGGCCAGCAGCTCCGTCCCACTCACCCCATGGACCCCACTCTCCAAAACACCACAAGCACCCCACTGTCCCAGAGCAGGGTGGGACGGGCTGGAGGCGCTTCCCACGGGGATAAATCCGATCCTACGGGGGATTCGGTGCCAGCTCGGGCAGGGCAGGGAGCACCGCGGCCTCTCCATCCCGGTAATAATCCCCGGCCGGCGTTTCACCTGCCCTAATCCCACTAATCGCTGGGATAACAGGGCGCTAATCACCGCCGAGCCGGCCCTAATCCCTGTGGGAGCTGCTCTGGAGGTGTCGCTGCTGCCAGGGGACATCCGGAGGTGGCATCGGGATGTCGGGACCCAGCACATCCCTCTGGCTGTCCTGAGCAGCCAAGACCCTGCCAGGGGTCTCAGAGACCCTGGCACAGAGCCCAAAATGCCTCTGTGGGTTTGATTATGGTCCATAGAGCAAATTACCAACCTTCCATGAACACCAGCAAGCCACAACAGTTGAAGTAGAATATTAGTGAAGTTATCACAGGGTGGAAAAGTAAATTTTAGGGTTTTGGTATGGGGGTTCAGGAGGCAAGATGGAGGGAACTGGGTGTGTCCAGCCTTTCTCCTTCTTCTTCTTGGCCTCCATCTTCTGTGGTGATGTTGGCACTTTTGGATTGGTTTAGAGTAGAAGCTCACTGTCTAGCATGGGCATTGGGAAGGAATTGTAAACATTGCACACGTAGTTTTTAGTGTAAAGACATAACACCACCCCAGGGGCAGGCACAGTGCCTGTGGCTGCCCGGCTGAGCAGATCTCTGCTGGGCAGAAAGAAAATTTTATAGATAAGAATTAATAAACAACCTTGAGACTGAGAAATGAAGAGCTCTGACTCCTTCTTTAAGCGCCGGGCTGGGAAAAGAGACTTTGGAACTTTTCTCGGGGTCACTCAGACAAAAGAATGATCCCGACATCGGGAGGGGACGCGTCCTCTGTTCCTGGGAAACTGAGGCACGGCCTCTTCTCCAGCTCTGCTGTTCCCAAGGCTTTGCTGGGGTGAATCCATGCAGAGCAAAGAGAGCTCCTGGTGTGCCAACCACTCCTCTGGATGCATGAAAACACAGCCCAAACCCCATTTTTGGGGATTTTACCAAAAAGCCAAGAGTCAGAGCTGAGCTTTGCACCTGGAGTTGTTCTTTTCACCGCCAGGACCCTCCAAAGGAGATAAATCCCTCACAAACCAGAAAGAATGAATCCAAACCAGCCCCGGGAATGTGTCAGGTGAGTGAAAGCCTCACTCCAAGCCTTTGTTTTTCCCATTATTTTCCAATAATGCACACAGGGAAATTCCTCGGTAGTGGCAGGAGCATCCCAGCCCTGCCCTAGAGCTAATCCTGGGTGGGAGCTGAGTGGCTGATCCTAAAACGTGATTAAAAATACATCTCAATTCCCTCCCTTCCAGAAATCCATTTGTATCCTCAGCCCTCCCTTCTATAGTTCTGATAAGGACAGAAATAGAGGAATCCCGTAATTGCCATAAATTCATTTTATGTGATTATTTCTAAGGAGATGGAGGGGGAAAAAAAAG
Source organism: Geothlypis trichas (assembly GCA_009764595.1). NCBI lineage: Eukaryota > Metazoa > Chordata > Aves > Passeriformes > Parulidae > Geothlypis > Geothlypis trichas. The sequence goes on from CM019921.1 coordinate 5,897,129, forward strand.
CCTTTTATTGGAATTAATTGTCCAGCTGGATTAATGATTTATTCTGTGGATCCATGGCTCTGTCACTGGTCCCAGAGGCCACCCCAAGGTTCTCCATCCTCCCAGAAAAAAATGGGTGGAGAAAACTAAAAAAAGGGCTGAAACACTTCACTCCTGAGCACATCCCAGCAAACTGGTCTGACTTTTGGGTGCCCCGAAGAGTGCAAAGGCACATTAGGTATTGAATGCAATATTTATAATATTAAAATGAATATTTTAATAGCCCCATAAAAGGAGCGGAAGGAAGAAGCAAAGCAGTGGCGCCAAAGCCGCTCCTTCCTGCGAGATAAAAATGTTTCATTTCAGTTTTACTGCTCGGCTCCATCCCTGCCTCGACTTTTATATTCTATTAAAATATTAATTTCGGGGTAGAACGGAGGAATTTAATATTTCAGCCGATTTTAAAAAGTCAATATTATCAAAGTTGGGGGTTGGGGAGGGGTCTCAGAGGAGAACATCTCAATAGACCAGCAGTGACATTATTTCCCTTTTTCCTTCCAAAAATTGTTTATCCCGTGGGGAAACTTCTCCATTTCTACTTTTACCTCTATTTTTGAGAGGAAAAAACCACCAAGGATGGGTTCCCCAATGTTTAAATCACTGTTTTGTGAGCACCCAGAGCTCCCTGATGGAAACAGAGCATCCCAACATCCTCCAAATCCAGGGAATTGATGAACACCCCCTTCCTCCAGCACCAGGGAATCAAAGCACCTAATTACAGCAGCTCGTTAGGAGGGTTGGTTATCTTGGCAGCCAGAGAGGCCAACAAGAGATTTTCTTTCCTTGGCTTGCTGTTTGTTTTGGGTTTAAAAAAAAAAATAATTTAAAATGTGGAGATTTTGAGTTGGATTTAAGCACTGGGTGAGGCACGGGGTGGTGGCATCTCAGAGGTCCCACCACCCCCATGAGTGTCACCTCTGGGCATTCTGCTGCACCCCAAACCCCCCCAAACACCTCCAAAACCCCCAAACACCTCCAAAACCCCCAAACCCATCCAAACACCTCCAAACCCCCAAACCCACCCAAACCCCTCCAAAACCCCAAACTCCCCAAGCACCTCCAAAACCCCAAACTCCCCAAGCACCTCCAAAATCCCCAAACACCTCCGAAACCCCAAACCCACCCAAACCCCTCCAAAACCCCAAACTCCCCAAGCACCTCCAAAACCCCAAACCCCCCAAACACCTCCAAAACCCCAAACCCACCCAAGCACCTCCAAAACCCCCAACCCCCCCAAACACCTCCAAAACCCCCAAACACCTCCAAACCCCAAACCCATCCAAACACCACCAAAACCCCAAACTCACCCAAACCCCGCCAAAACCCCCAAACACCTCCAAAACCCCAAACCCCCCAAGCACCTCCAAAATCCCCAAACACCTCCAAACACCTCCAAAACCCCAAACCCACCCAAACACCTCCAAAACCCCAAATCCACCTAAACACCTCCAAAACCCCCAAACCCCCCAAGCACCTCCAAAACCCCCAAACTCCCCCAAGCACCTCCAAAACCCCAAACCCACCCAAACACCTCCAAAACCCCCAAACCCACCCAAACACCTCCAAAACCCCAATCCACCCAACACCTCCAAAACCCCAAACCTCCCCAAGCACCTCCAAAACCCCAAACCACCTAAACACCTCCAAAATCCCAAACTCCCCAAGCACCTCCAAAATCCCAAACACCTCCAAAACCCCAAACACCTCCAAAACCCCCAATCCCTCCAAACACCTCCAAAACCCCAAACCCTCCCCAAACACCTCCAAAACCCCAAACCCCCCAAGCACCTCCAAAACCCCAAACCCACCCAAAACCCCAAACCCACCCAAACACCTCCAAAACCCCCAAACCCATCCAAACACCTCCAAAACCCCAAACCCCCCAAACACCTCCAAAACCCCAAACCCCCAAGCACCTCCAAAACCCCAAACTCACTCAAACACCTCCAAAACCCCAAACCCACCCAAACACCTCCAAACCCACCCAAACACCTCCAAAACTCCAACCCATCCAAACATCTCCAAAACCCCAAACTCACCCAAACACCTCCAAAACCCCAAACCCCCCAAACACCTCCAAAACCCCCAAACCCCCCAAGCACCTCCAAAACCCCCAAACACCAATAAAACCCCCAAATCCCAACACCAGCAGCAGCAGGAGATGGAGGTTCCCATTCTCCCTCCGTGCTTCCCCCGGGGGATTTTAACCCTGACCCTTCCCCAGGGAATCTCCGCGATCAAGGAGGGACCAAACCCATCCCAAATGCCCAAATCCCCAAATCCTGCCCAGCCCGGAGCCCTCCCCACGATGCCCGCCTGGCTCTGATCCCGGAGCTCCCTCCCGGCTGCCGGGATAACGATGGAGCAGCTGCAGAACCAGCCGGGTCAGCCTAATGGGCATCCCATAATGACCAGGGGGATGCGGGATCCCAGCTGGAACGGGAACAGGATCCGGGAAAATCCTTCCCAGGCTGCCATTAGCGATCCCAGCTGGGATTGGGGCTGGTCCCATCCCGCCTGGAGCCCCCTGGAAAGAGCATTTTAGGAACATGAATTTTTCAGGAGCTCGTTCAGCATCCTTCCAGCTGGCTCTGGGCAAAGAGGATGAACCCCTTGGGGTGGGGATGGAGGGGGCAGATCCCCAGTGAGAATGGGATTTGGGGGGTGGAAAAAGCAGAATTAGTGTCAGCGTTCAGCCCCTCCTCATCCTGGTGATGGAGGGAGAAGCAGGAGCATGGAGAGTGGGGAAATGGCCAAAATACTGGGGAAAAGGGTTGGAAAATCCAGGAGAAGGCTTGGAAAATGGTTGGAAAATCCAGGAGAAGGCTTGGAAAATGGTTGGAAAATCCAGGAAAGGGCTGTGGAAATCAGAGAGTGAGGGGTGGCAGTTCCTCCGAGCATAACCACGAGAATGATGATGTGCAGGTGCTTTTATTGAAGAGCTCTGGGTGTCAGGGGTACAAACCCAAATCTGACTCCGACACGGGTTCGGGATGAACATGTTTTTATATTCTATCGTTAGATAACTTTCATGTTAATTATTAAACTTATATTGTTCCATTGTATACATAGATTTCATCCAAGCATGGGCTCCTCGTGGTCCCCCTCAAACTTCTACATGGTTTCTCATGTTTCTTCTTACATTAAACAATAATTGTATTTAATTACTAAACAATCATCACATCTAACAATTATATCATTTATCATATAGTGCTTACACAGTTGCAATTTCACATGATCTGGCAAACACAATGCCTAACATTTTCAGAGTCTATTTTTAACATTTTTCCAGGGCCCCACTAAGTCTAGCTTGTTTCTAATTCCCCGAATTTTATTATTTTAAAACCTTTTACTATCATTAGGAGTAGGGGATGGGTTTGGCTGCTTGATTTCCTCTCCAGGATCGAGGAATGGCAGCAGGAATTGGGTGTCACCTAAAATACCCCTGAAACAAGCAGGGAAAACCCCTGGGGGGGAAAAACCTGCGGGGAAATCGGTGCAGAGGGGCTTTGCCTGCATCCCCCATCCGGCAAACCCGGATCCGACGGGAAGGAGCCACCGGCAGGACCGGGAGGCGTCGGGGAAAATTGCATTTGAAGCACAGCCAGTGCTGGAGTCTGGAATAATTATAGCAGCAGGGTCAAAAGAGCCTCCTGCAACATTGTGGGGGTTTTTTTCCCTGTTCAATAGGCAGCAGCTGTTTAAAATAAAATATAAAAAAAAAAAACAGAAAGTCCACACAAGGGAAGGGTGGAGAACAGCCAGGAGAGAGGGAGGATTCTCCAGTGGGATAATGGCTGGGCTGTCTTTGGGGAAAGAATCAGCATTTTCTGGCCAACTCTGCTGTTGAAGATTTTTTCCCAGAGGTTTTTCAGCAAAACTGCCCTGCCCTCGGTGGTGTCTGGCCAAAAAATGATTCAGGGCTTGGCTACAGGTGGGCACAGCTCAATTAAAGCCCCCAGGGCCTCTGGGGAGTGTCTGATCGATCCTTTCCATCGACCTGATAATGGGGCTGGCTGTGGGGAGGGATTTGCTGATGTTTCCAAGCCTTTCAGACCCTCTGGGAGCTGGGGGAGCATCTGCTGGGTTATCCCATCCTTCCTCAGCCTCATCTTCCTCCCCAGGAGCTGTGACTGCAGAGGGTCCCCATATCTGCATTTCTCCAGTCTGGGATTAGGATTTGTAAAATCCAAGATTTTGAGGGCTCTGCAAAAGGACTGAGGTGCTGTCCTGGGTGTCCTTTGTCACCTCCCTTCAAAAATATTTTTTTGAAGCCAAACATCCTGGGGTTTTTGACCAAAATCCCTCAAATTTGAGGCCAAACTCCCCTGGAATGGCCAAACCATCAGATCCCAGAGCATCTGGCCAGTGGGGGATGGCAGAGAAGAGCCTGGATCCACACAGGGAGCAATTCCTGGGAGGAATATTGAATTTCATAACTGATGGACTGGAGTTTTACCAGCAGCTTTTGATGGTAGCAGATTTTGGTAATATCCCAGCTTTATTGCTGGGAAAAAATGTGAGGATTCCAAGTGGCTTTTAGGGTCCTTAAATGCATTTTTTAGTCACTTCTCCCTTCTCCCATCGCTGCTGCTTCATGCAGGGATGCTGAAGGATCTGGGAAAGGGATGGGAAGGTGGAGAATCCCAGTAAAACCAGTGGGCAGGTGGATGGGATGCACTGGTGAGGATTTGTGGGCACAAATTTTTGGGATGGGATGGATTAGGATGGGCTCATCCCACCGGGGCAGCTGCTGCAAGCACCACGGTTTATCCTGAGGAAAATCCCTGAATTCCCTTTCCTCCAGACAGAATTCCTGCTTCTGTGTCTGGCAGGAGGTATTTGCCCCTCTTTTTGGGAATAAAATGGGGAAATTTGGGAATTTTTGGGAAATTCCTGAGGGATCCTCATCCTGGTGATGGAGGGAGGAGCAGGAGCATGGAGAGTGGGGAAATGGCCAAAATACTGGGGAAAAGGGTTAGAAAATCCAGGAGAAAGCTTGGAAAATGGTTGGAAAATCCAAGAAAGGGCTGTGGAAATCAGAGAGTGAGGGGTGGCAACTCCTCTGTGACTGCAGCTGAATTTTGGCCCTGGCTTTGGGCAAAGACAGGAAAGAAAATCCCCCTGTGGGACTGCGGGCTGGGATGCTCTGGATCCCCCAAATGGGGTTATTTTCCTGCTTTTTGGCCAAAGCTGCTGGAGCTTGACCTTGAACCGGTGTCTGGTTCCCTCCTGCTGGATTTCCAGCAAAATGAAATCAGGAGCTGGGTGAGAGCTGCTGCTGCCCAGCCCTGGGTCCAGGGAGCTTGGCTGGCCCCCCAAATACCCCAAATAACCTCAGGGTGCCTCCCAGGCTCTGGGGGGGTTTGCAGGTGAATTTTGGGGGCTCCCAGCAGCAGTGAAAGGGGAGGGGAAGCAAACAGCCTCTCCCACCCCAAATCTCCCAATTAATGCTCCTAATTCCCCATTTGCAGCCCCATCATGGTGCTGATGGAGTCAAGGATCCCTCTGGAGCTCCCTGCCCCACGGGCCCAGCCTGACTCCAGCACGGCGGCGGCGCACGGGGGATATTGAATTATTTTGAATTATTTCCCTGCCTTTTTCTGGGAATTGCCAGTTAAGGCTCTCAGGCAGGGCTCACTCCCAGCTCCTAATCTCATTCACCTGCCATTTACCCCAGGAGCAGAGCACGAGGCAGCCCTGCCTTCCCAGCACGCACAGATATGGGGGAGCACGTTGTTAATTATGGGGAATAATCAATATTTATCAATGGGATGGCATTGCTTAGCAGAGGGAATAATCAGTGTTTACCAGGGGTGCTGCAAATTGCAGAGCAGGGCAATTCCAGGTGTGGGGAGTTGGGGTGCAGCTATGGAAAAATGGGTCCTGGCACTCCAAAATTCCTCAGGAATAGAAATGGCAAAGCAGAAATTGGGGTTTGTTGTGCGTGTGGATTACTCATATTAATAAAAAAATCAAAATTAATAAAAAATCATAGCAATATAAAATACTAAAAAATAACAAAAAATCAAAATAATTACCGAGTTATTTTAATATAAAAATTATATTATAAATAGAATAGGAAAATATATTATATTATATTATATTATATTATATTATATTATATTATATTATATTATATTATATTATATTATATTTATTATATAATATTATATTATAATTTATTACATTATATTATATTACATTACATTATTATTTATATTATATTATATTATATTACATTATATTATATTATATTATATATTATATTATATTATATTATTATATTATATTATATTATAGTATATATTATATTATATTTAAATTTTAAAATTTCTTTTCATTCTAAAATTAAAATCATTCCCTAAGCATCCAAAACTCCAGCCTGGCACCTGGGAGTCTCCAGGGAATGTTCTCCCAAATCCCCAGGATTTCTGGGCCCTAAAACCAGATTTAGGGACATCAAAACCATTTGCAATTCGATCAAACTTGGCCAAGTTGCTCATGAAATAAGGAGAGAGGAAATCTGACAGTTTGGGTTTCATATTGGCAGAGGGAGAGGCTTTGTCCTGAAATCCCTTCTCCACTTCCAAGTTGCCTTCAGGGATGCTGGAAATGCCCTGAAATCCAAGCAGCCCCCCTCAAATCCCTTCCTTTCAGCCCTCAAAGTTATCATTTAATTAAATACAACCCAAAATGCTTTGATTAGGGCCCAAGAACTGATATGCCTCTTTTTTCAAACCTATTAAAAAATTAAAAACCCCAAAAGCCACGGGAGGGGTGGAAGTTCCCATCAGTTTGAGGCAGAACAGGGACAAAGCAGCCCCAGGAATGGATGTGGTGCCACAGAGGCAGATGGAGGAGAGCTCTGGATGAGAAACCCTCTTTACCCCACTAATATTTTGCTAAATTTTGAATATTTTTCGACCATGAAGTTTTTTAAAAACCCTGGTTTTTAACACCTTCCCGGAGGGCTGCAACTCCCTGCTGAAAATAGGGAGGCTGCCAACACCCACTGCACGGCTCCTCCCGTCCTCAGCTCCACTTTTTTTTGTGCTATTGAGATGATTTTTTTCTCTCTCCTGGCTCATTTCAAGCCTGAGCTCCCCAGACTCGGGCTGACATCTGTTAATATCCTGCAACCCAAGCCCCAAGGCTCTGAAACCACGACTGCTGCTATTTTCAGGCCACGCTGGGATCAGGAGGGGTTTTCCCCACCCTGGGCAGCCCCAGGCGATCCAGGACATCAGCCCGCTGAGTTTTCCACTGGATTTGCTCTCCAGGGACAGCACAGGCTCCAGAGAAGGCAGAGAAGCTGCTGGGAGAGGGTGAAACCAAAATTGTCCCCAATAGTGGGGTTAGAGGAATAGAGGATTTGTCTTTACAAACAAGCTGTGGGTCTGCTGGTAGGTAAAACCAGCAGTGGGAGATGAACAATGGGAATAATTCCACTGATGGATGAATGGAAAAAGATATTTGCTTTTACAAATAAAGTTTAGGTCTGCTGATAAACGAAATTGGACATTGAAAGATGAAAGAAACAATGGGGAAGAAAAAACCATAAATTCCATAATAATTAAAAATTAAAAGGGAGAGTTATACATTAGAGGGAAATCTTTGGGAAATCTTTGGGATCAGGTGTTTTGGGAAGTCTGAACCTCTCAAGCACCTCAGCCAATGGGGAAAGAGAGAAGGGAAATGTGGCTGGAAATTGGGATAAAAAGGAGGCTGTGTCTTCCAAAAATTCGAGAGATCCCAGGGGAATGCCCCATGGCCTCTCCCTTTATTTGAATAAAGTAAAAGGACTCCTCTGTCTCCTTTTTGGACATAAACCTTTGGTGTTTGTGGATTAATTTTCCTAACAGAGAGGACCCGCAGACCCCAGGAAAGACAAAGCACATCCCACCATGCCCAGCCACCTTCCAGCCTCTCCTCCTCATCCTGCTAACTCCAATCAAAAAAAACTCCATCTGAGGAGAAGAGAAAAACAATAATTTAATTTTTTAATTTTTTTTTTTGTGTGTGTGCATATTGAGCGTGCCGCGCTCTCCGCCCAAGCCCAGCCTCTGTTTTACTGTACTAATGACTTTTTACACTCCAGGTAAAATCAGAACACGACGAGGAGGCTTTTCGAGAGCTCGTTCTGACAAATTCCTCACTGTAATTACTGGAGCAGAAAGAACTCATCAGCAGAACACGCCGTTGCTCGGGGCGCTAAAAGTCTCGAGTGGTGGCGAATGGCCCAGATCCGAGAGCAGGGCAGGGCTCGGCAGGTCCCCTCCCGACCCAGGAGCGATTTTATAGCCCAGTGATCCCGAGAAATGCCCGTCCCCCCGGGGCACGGCTGGGCTGGGCTGGGCTGGGTGGTTAAAGGAGATTTGGGGCTGGTTGGATTCACTGTGAAGGGTGAGGGTCCCCCACAGGATCGTTCTCACTGCTCATCCAGCTCTGCGTGCTGTGGTGGGGAAAAAAAAATAAAAATCAATTTCCATCAAAATCAAAATGAAATCCATGGAAAGCAAGAGGGGGAAATAAAGCCCAGCCTGGGCTGGTGGCAAAGCAGCTGGTGCAGTGGTTTCAGCAGCCAGGTGAATATCTCGTGGAACATCCCTTGGAACGTCCCTTGGAATATCCCTTGGGACCTCCCTTGGAACATCCTTGGGATATCCCTTGGTATATCCCTCAGAATATCCCTTGGAACATCCTTGGTATATCCATTGGCATATCCCTTGGATATCCCTTGGAACATCCCTTGGAACATCCCTTGGGACAACCTTGGAACATCTCTTGGAATATCCCTTGGAACACCCTTGGAACATCCTTGGAATATCCCTTGGAACACCCTTGGAACATCCTTGGAATATCCCTTGGGACCTCCCTTGGAACATCTCTTGGAATATCCCTTGGAACATCCTTGGAATATCCCTGGGAATGTCCCTTGGAATATCCCTTGGAATATCCCTTGGGATGGATCCATGATGGACCTGGATGGATCCAAAGCAGGATGGATGCAGAGCAGGATAGATCCATGATGGACCTGGCAGGAATCAGAGCGTGGATGGACCCATGATGAACCTGGGCGGATCCAGAGCATGGATGGACCTGGATGGATTCAGAGCAGAATGAATCCATGGACCTCAACAGATCCAGAGCATGGATGGATCCATGACAGACCAGGAAGGATCCAAGATTGACCTGGATGGATCCAGAGGATGGATGGACCCAGGATGGACCAGAAAAGTCCCAGAGCAAGAGGAGAAGTCACCTCCAGCTCACCCCCATGGCAGTCAGCCCCACAGAGCATCCCAAACTGAGCACTTCCAGCAGCACCACAATCCCACAAAGCTTTCCCTGCCCCCTGGAAAAGCTGGAGCTTGGATCCTGACCCACCCTCTGCACTCTCCAGCTGCGTTTGCTGCCCTCAGCCCCCAATCCACTGATGGGCAGTGATGCTTTTTTGGATCCTGAATCACCAAAAAGACTTCTAGCTGTTTCCTTGGCTGGCTGGTTTGGATTTACAACACCCAGGTCAAGAGTTCTCTCTGAGCGAGGCCTGGAAAACAAAACCTTTCCTTTTTGGGGGGCTCCCTCCCTTCCTTTGGGGTCCCTGCACCCCGATTTTGGCACAGAGTGTGACCCCAAGAGCCCCCCAACACCCCGAGAGCAGGGCTGGAGCAAACAGGGAGAATGGATCCCTCTGCTCTTAATCTCCCTCTATCTGCTCATTAAATATTGATGGTAGTTAAATATTCATAGAACATTTGGCTCGGAGTTTTTATCTGTCTTCAGGCGGACGTGGGGTCTTTGATGTGTTATTTTCCTGGTCACCCAAGGTCCCAGAAGCCTCCAGACTTGTCAACACTCTTTTGAGGGAGCTTTTCCCCCTCCTTTGGCCACGTGTTGCTGGGAGAGGGTTTGCCTTCTCTCATCCCCAGCTTCTTTTCCCTTTTTATCCTCTTTCCTCCTGGGTCTCTCCCCAGATGATTCCCGAGGTTCTGCAGGTGTCTGGGAGCCTCCAAAGGGGAGGTTGAGCATCACTCACTGCTCTGGGAGCCTCTCCATCAGCAGGGAGAGACCCCAGTGGGTCCCCCCGGGTACATCGGGACCCCGGGGTGCTGCACCCCGGTTTGGGGACCCCAATGAGCACCGTGACCCGGCCAGGCTGTGCGGAGGAACAGCGCCGAGAGCCGTTCGTGGGGCAGCACTGACATCTTGTGCCAGACGCGGGGAAAACACCATCCAGGGATGGCTGGGATGGATGAAGGAGCTCCTGCGAACCCTGCCCGTGCCCAGCCGGGGCTGGCACCGCACCCAGATCAGGGCAGGGCTGCTGCCATGAATGCCCTGAGGGGCTAAAAATGACAGAGGGACCCAGAGATCACCCCAGACCGGCACAGCAGGTGCTCATCCCCATCTTCATCCCCAGCTTCATACTCATCATCCCCATCTTCATCTCCATCTTCATCCTCATCATCCTCATCTTCATCCCCATCTTCCTCTTCATCCTCTTCATCATCCCCATCTTCATCTCCATCATCATCCCCAGCTTCATCCCCTCCATCATCTCCGTCTTCTCCCCTGTCTTCATCCCCTTCATCATCCCCATCACCATCCCCATCATCTCTATCTTCACCCCCATCTTCACCCTCATTTTTATCCCCTTCATCCCTATCTTCATCCTCATCACCCCCACCTTCATCCCCATCATCCCCACCTTCATCTCCATCATCCCCATCACCATCCCCATTGTCTTCTCCATATCCTTCATCCCCTTCATCATCCCCATCATTATCCCCATCTTCACTTTCATTTTCATCCCCATCTTCATCTCCTTCATCATCCCCATCATCATCCCTCTCATCATCCCCATTTTCACCCTCATTTTCATCCCCATGATCCCCATCTTCACCCCCATCTTCATCCCCATCTTCATCCCCATCTTCATCCCCTTCACCATCTCCATCATTACCCCCAGCCTCATCCCCATCCTCACCCCCATCATCTCCCTCATCCCCTTTGAGCTGTCCCATTCCAACCCTTCCCACCTGGAATTTTCCCTGCAGCAAACTCCTGGGGATATCAGGAAGGTCCTTCCACACTCCCAGCCCAGGAAATATTTCTGGAAGGATTTTAGGGGAATTTCCAGAACGGGGGAAGGGGAGTCCCCACCGGGGCTCCACCCACCCATCCCACCTGCTCGGAGCGATGCCGGGGGAAGATTCTCGAGGAAAATACCCCGGGGTGGGCCTGGAGGAAATGAATTCATCTCCCCTGGGGTGTCTTTTCCTCCCTGGTCAGGCGGTGGCAGAAAATACGTGTGAAAAAGGTCACCGAGGCCACAAAGGCAGATCGGAGCTGCTGATAGCTGGGAAAACACCGCGGGAAGCCGGGGCCAGCTCGGGGAGGGGGATTCGGGTGGGCTGAAACTGAATTCGCCAAACCCTGGCGATGCTGATCCCCCCTACCCATCACCTGCATCCATGGACACTGTCCAGCCTTGGGCCTGGAGCCTGGAGAAAAACCAGAGAGCTCCCAGTATGGATTGTTGGGATTAGCTTTGATCCCAGCGCCTGGGTGCAGAGGATTTTATGAGCACCTTCCTTGCTGGTTTGGGATTTATCCTTCTTTTTCGTGTTTTGTGCCTTTCAGGTTGCTGGGAAATGATGAGGAGAGTGGAAACTGCAGGAATGGGGGTGCAGATCAGGAATTGGGGTGCAGATCAGGAATTGGGGCTGCAGATCAGGAATGGGGATGTAGATCAGGAATAGGGGTGCAGATCAGGAATGGGAGTGCAGATCAGGAATTGGGATGCAGATCGGGAATTGGGGCTGCAGATCAGGAATGGGGATGTAGATCAGGAATGGGGATGTAGATCGGGAACAGGGGTGCAGATCAGGAGTCAGAGGAGGCTTTGGGTTTATTTGAGTTCTGAACTCGGGGTTTTCAAAGGCCAGGGCTGGGAAGAGCTCGCTCAGCCCGGCCCTGATCGCAATCTCGGGCAGAGGAGTTGGGTGTGAAATCGGCGTTTGAGGAGCCGGGGCCGTCCCTGCGGGGGCAGCCAGGATGCCGGGGCCAAAGGACACGGGAAATGAGTCAGTGAGAGCCCGGAGATGTGCGGGGAACGGGGAAAGTTCAGCTCGGGATAGCTGAGAGAGGATGAAATGCCCAGGGACAAGGGGACAGCCGCAAAACCCTTTCCCTATGCCCAGGGACAACGGGGCAACCACAAAACCCCTTCCCTGTGCCCAGGGACAAGGGGGCAAATATAAAACCCCTTCCCTGTGCCCACAGACAATGGGACAGCCACCAAACCTCTGTGCTGTGCCCAGGGACAACAGGACAAACATAAAACCCCTTCCCTGTGCCCAGGGACAAGGGAACAGCCACAAAATCCCTTTCCTGTGCCCAGGAACAACCATCAAACCTCTGTGCTGTGCCCAGGGACAATGGGGCAACCACAAAACCCCATCCCGTGCCCAGGGACAGTAGGACAACAACAAAACCCCTGCCCTCAGGAGATGGGGACAGGGTTTGTCATCCCAAACGAGAACTTTTCACCTCTCTGAGGTCCCCACCTCTGTTTTGGGCTCAAATCTCTTCCCTTTGGGGCTGCTCTCTCTCTGGGCCAGCAGAATGTGGGGACACAGCTCCAAAATCAAGAGAGGAGCCCAAACCCCCAGAGATTGACACCACAGCCACACAATGTCATGTTTTTCATGGTGTTTCCACTTCCCACAGGTGGGAACATCCCTCCCAACCTTTCCCTGAGCCCTAATTAGGGAGGTGAGGGTGACATGGGCTGGTCCAAGCCTGGTCCAGCTTCTTCCAGCAGCACCTGTGGCATGCTCAGCATTCCTCCCATAGGATTGACATGTCTGAAATTGGATTTAGCTGTGATTTTCCGGGTGAAATCTCCCCTGGAAAAGGATGGCAGCACTCATTCCATCTCAATTCCATAGGAGGAAGGAGTCTCAGGCCAGCTGGGTGCCAGGCAATGCCTTGGACAAAAAAAAAATAATACCCCAAAACATCTCCACTTTCTGCTTTCTGGATGCAGAATCCAGCTGGGCTCTGCAGGGACGTGGGTGGCAAAGGGGACACCTATTTTTGGGGACATTTTTTTGGCGACCCAATCTGATAGAAACCATCTCTGCAGCAGCTGGGGAAGTCCTGGGTGGCTGGGGCCGGACAAGGACTTTTAAAAAAGGAAATGGCACGAATGGGGTGTGAATTCAGCGGTTACCTCAGCGTCAGATGGAAAAGCTGACCCGACCATGCTTGAAAAGGGAGAAGAAGAAATCAAACAGAGGGAGAAGAAGAAATCAAACAGAGGGAGAAGAAATCAAACAAATCCTTGTTAGAAACAGCCCTGACCTGACAAAGCAGCTCCGCTCCCGAGCTGACTTTGGCTGCCCCAGCTGCAGCAGCTGCCCCGGGGTTATTGATCGGCTGAGAGGGAAATGCAGCATCGATAAAGCATCGGCTGGAAAAACAGCTCTGCCCCGGGGCGAGCGGCATTCCAGGGCTGTCCCGGGCTGTCCCGGTGTGTCCCGGGCTGTCCCAGGCTGTCCCGGGTTCTCCCTTTGTGTCCCTTTGTGTCTCACAGCCAGAGCTGGGAGTGCACACACGGAGCCCCCAAGAAACAATATTGTTTTGTTTTTTCTCTAATTTTTTCTAAGCTTTCTGATGTTTATATTTTTGTAACGAAATTTTTTACCCACTGTATGTAAATAGCTTATTGTTTTGTATTTTTTTATGGAGGAAGGAAAATTTAATAAACTGTTAATTTGTCAACTGTCATTGGAGAGGTAGCACTGTCATCTTCTAATCTACTGTCGTTTTTGGAAATCTGTAAATATTAAAGTTGGAATTAAACTTTCTTCTTTTTTACTTTAGAGAGCTGCATGTCGGTGTTGTTTTATTTTGTGTCCTATAGCAACAGAAACAGGGGAAGAAAGGGAGGAAAAAGATGTTTTCCAGCCCCGATAATTTGTGGGATCAGAGAACTTTTGGGGCCACCCCAGAGCAGAGATTTTGCCCACGTCCTGTGCCCTTCTCTGCATCAAACACTGATGAGCTGGGAATGTCATTCCCAACCTTCTTTGCCTGCTGCATCCCAGAATTTTACCTCTGAGTCATTAAAAGGGGTTTTCCCAGAACAGTAGAAAAAGTCATTAAAAGTCATTAAAAGAGGTTTTCCCTCCCTGTTTTGTTTCCCTTCCTTTTGTTTTCCCGGGAACATTTTCTACCCTTAGAGGGCCGTGTTTGCCCCAGCTGCAGCAGGAGCTCTGTGGTGTGTGGGGGTAGGAAGAGGGATGAGGGAAAAGATGGATCCAGTCAGGGAAAGGCGAGCCAAGGGCTGGACCAGAGCAGAGCCAGACATCTCTGCTCCCCCAGGAGGGATGAATTGGGAATTTGGGGGATGATAAAAGGTTCTCAGCTCTGCCAGACAAACACAAACCCCAATTGTCTGCTCCCACCACCCTTGGGGCATCCCCTGGCACCTCACTGTCATCCCAAACAAACTGAGGCTGGTTTCTGGGAAGTGGCTTTGGAGAAGAGCAAATTCCCATTCCTGTCACAGACATCCTTTATGAAAAATCCTTTCCTTAGGATTTTTTGTCCTGAGAAGCTGAGAGGCCTCAGGAACAAAATGTAAACAATGGTTATCTGCTGCTGTGGAATGCAACAGGTGGATCTGTGATTGGCCCATGTTGGTTATTTCCAATTAATGGTCAATCACAGTCAGCTGGCTTGGACTCTCTGTCCAAGCCACAAGACTTTGTTATCATTCTTTCTTTTTCTATTCTCTGCCGGCCTTCTGATGAAATCCTTTCTTCTATTCTTTTAGTATAATTTTAATATAATATATATCATAAAATAATAAATCAGCCTTCTGAACCATGGAGTCAGATCCTCATCTCTTCCCTCATCCTCAGACCCCTGTGAACAGGGTCACACATTCCCCTTCCAGGAGCAGCACCCCAAGGCAGTCCAGGACACAGTCTCAAGCTGCACCAAGGGAAATACAGGTTGGATGTTAGGAAGAAGTTTTTCACGGAGAGAGTGATGAAGTTCTGGAATGTTCTGCCCAGGGAGGCGGTGCAGTCCCCATCCCTGGGTGTGTTTAACAAAGCCTGGATGTGGCACTGGGTGCCAGGGTTTAGCTGAGGTGTTGGGGCTGAGTTGAACTCGATCTTTAAGGTCTCTTCCATGCTGGTGATCTGTGATTCTGTGCAGGGCTGTGTCCCCATCACCCCAGGATCCCTCGGCGTTCCCAGCGCGGCCTCCGCCTCTCCCCTGCTCCCCGTCCTGCGCCAGCTGCAGGCAGCTGGGAAGCGCCCTGGGATCTGCAGGGCAGGGGGGAGAAGGGGCTTTTTTGACAGCTGCAGCCAGGCAAAATCCACCAGGGATTCCCTCTCAGGCCTCTGCTTTCCCAGCCCAGCACGGCCAAGAACATGAGCTGCTGCTTTGGCACCGAGAGCGGGGAAGTGGAGCCACCTGCCCGTCCTCCCCCTGGGCCCCAAACACCCCCAAAAATGCACAGAGGAGTTTGTGTGCCTGATGCAACCAGGCAGAAGCTGTTTCTCTATGATTTGTGGTTTCTCTATGGCTGGGGTTTCTTGGGGGGGTTTTTGGCTGGTGGTCCCCAGGGCCAGGATACAAAACTGCAGGGCAGGGGGGGACAGGGACAATGGGAGACCCCGCAGGGTGCTGTGCCCATCCCTTGACCCATCCAAAGGACATCCCCAAACCCTCTCACCTCCCCTCCACGAGGCCTGGACACAGCCTGCCCAGACACTCAGGGTGCAGAGCCAAGCCTTGGGAACAGCCTGTCCATCAGCCCCAACGCTGGGGGCCCAAGTTCAGGAAAAATCCCAAGCCCATCAGTGCCAGAAGCACGGCCTGGGAGCACATTTTTCCTTTCCCAGGGCTGGGGAGGGGATGAGGGAATGAAGTATCACTTTCCCTCTGTGCTTTGGGACGTGGCAGGGGCCAGGCCCTCCCCCTGGCCCTGGGGGAAGATCCCCCATAAAAGCAGCCGGGGCAGGCTGGTCCCAGCACAGGCGGCTCAGCCACTGCCACAGCCCGGCATGGGGACAGCCTGCAGGGTGGTCTGTGCCCTCCTCATCCTCTGCACGCTGTGCTGGCACAGCCTGGCTCAGAGTGAGCATTGCCCCCACCCCAGGGGCTGGGGACGGGGACAGGACCCAGGGATGGGGATGGGGACAGGACCCAGGGATGGGGATGGGACAGGACCCAGGGATGGGAGGAACAGGGACAGAACCCAGGGGTGGGAGATGGGGACAGAACACAGGGATGGGGACAGGACCCAAGGATGGGAACAGGACCCAGGGATGGGGACAGGACCCAGGGATGGGGACAGGACCCAGGGATGGGAACAGGACCCAGGGATGGGGGCAGGACCCAGGGATAGGGACAGGGACAGAACCCAGGGTTGGGAAATGGGGACAGAACCCAGGGATGGGGGACAGGGACAGAATCCAGGGCTGGGAAACAGGGACAGAATCCTCGGCTGGGGACAGGGACAGAACCCAGGGATGGGGACAGGGACAGAACCCAGGGACAGGGACAGAACCCAGGGACAGGGACAGAATCCAGGGCTGTGGGGTCGGGTTTGCTTCATGCACAGAGTGCAGGGGGATCCCCCCAAAGAGCTGCCACTGCCATGGCAGGAGGGCTGAGGAGGGGCTGGGGGTCTCCAGGCTGAGCCAGGCTTGTGCTGCCCCCCAGGAGCTCCAGCCATGCCAGACAAGTGCTGCTTTAACTTCCAGACCAGGAGGATCAAGAGGGACAACGTGGTGGCCTGCTACCCCACCAGCCCCGAGTGCCCGCACCAGGCTGTGATGTGAGTACCCCAAAGCCACCCCTGCCCCCTGCCACCCCCCAGCTCTGCTCTGCTGGGTCCATCCTGACCCCCTGAGCCCCTCGGGAGCTCAGTGTTGGGGTCCCCACTGACCCCAGCCCCTCTGTGCCCCAGCTTCAGGGTGAGGAACGGGAAGGAGATCTGCACCCAGGCCAGCAGGCCGTGGGTCAAGAGGTACCAGCAGAGCTTCCAAGTCAGCTCCTTCTCCATCCCCAGCTAGTGGGGTGGCTGGGGACAGCCCCGTGGGGGACAGCACCCCGGCAGAGGGGACACTTCTGGATGGAGCAGCTCACAAGGGACATCCTCCCCATCACCGTGACCCTCACCACAGGAGGAGGCCTTTGCCAGCCTTTGCCAGCCCAGCAGGATGGAGAGTCCAGACCCTCTGTGGTGCATGGAGAGGCTGCAGCAGGCAGGGGGGTGAAGGGGGAGCAGCTCCACGGTTGTTTTTTGTCGACTCTGAACAGAATTAAACGCGATTCCCACGTGCAAACATCTGTCTGTGTGAGTCTCTGGGGCCTGGGCAGGTCCTGCTGCCGCCTTTCCTGCCCAGGTGTTGGGACCAGCAAGGAGCCAGCAGCAGCTGGAGCCTCAGCCAGGGCTCTGTGAGGGGTGAATGGGGCCAAACCAAACCCAGGAGGGCTCTGGGGAAGAACCAGAGGGACAACGTGGCTGGGAGGAGGGGGCTTCCTGTGCTCCTAATTAACAGCCCAAATTCCCTTAGAGGGGGATCTCAGGGATGCCTGAGCCAGCCCAAAACCCCAGGATGCCACCAGGAAATGTGATGGGTGCTGTGACAGTGGCAGAGCCACCCAGCAATGGGTGATGGATGTGACCATGTTCACAGGGGTCTCAGGTTGAGGGAAGAGATGAGGATCTGACTCCATGTTTCAGAAGGCTTGATTTATTATTTTATGATATATATTATATTAAAACTATACTAAAAGAATAGAAGAAAGGGTTTCATCAGAAGGCTAGCTAAGAATTGAATAATAAGGAATGATAACAAAGGTTTGTGGCTCGGACTCCGTCCAAGCCAGCTGACTGTGATTGGCCATTAATTAGAAACAACCACATGAGACCAATTCCAGATCCACCTGTTGCATTCCACAGCAGCAGATAATCATTGTTTACATTTTGTTCCTGAAGCCTTTCAGCTTCTCAGGAGAAAAAAAATCCTAAGGAAAGGATTTTTCATAAAAGATGTCTGTGACAGATGGAGAAACAAACCCAGCCACCACCCCAGAGCAAGCAGAGGCCCCAGAGCCAATGGCAAGGGGTGGTTTTGCACAGGAACTCACAAGTGTGAGCATCATCCTGTGCTCTTTGCTGGTGGCCACAACCCAACCCAAAATAGACTCCCAGCCCAGCATCACCAGCCTCTCCCACACCTCTCAGCAGCCCTGGGGTGTCACGGTGGCCAAAGTGGCTGCCAGGAGGAATTTCCCCTCCTCACTCGCCCCTCATGGAGAGATCCAAGCGGTTCTTTCCACGGGGAAGGTCCCGAGCTGTCATGGAAAGCCTGGCAGGGGTTGATATAAATCCCCCAGGGCTGCAGGCAGGAGGGCAGGCAGCTCCTGGTGGGCTGAGCAGAACCAGAGCTGCTGGTGCTGACAGAACCTCGGGGTGGACATGAGGATCTCCATGGCCCTGCTCATCCTGCTGCTGGCAGCTGCCTGCTCTGGAAGCCAGGGGATGTCCTGTAAGTACCAGCAGGGAGGTTTTCCCTTCTGAGATTTTCATCTGATGGGATTTGGGGCTGGGGAAAGGGGAGGAGAGCTCAGCTCCTGATGGGGCTGTGGGGCATTAGCAGCTGCCTGAACATGGGGCTGGCCTGGATTTGTTCAAAATCCAGGTGAAAATGGAGTAAAAATGGGGTAAAAATGGGGTTGGTTCAACCCAAGAGTGCCAGGTGGGGAACTCTAAGGGCAGGGAACTCCTACCTTAGGGCAGAGCATCACCCCTGGGGCTGCAAGGTGCTCCAGCTGCCTGAGCATGGGGCTGGCCTGGATTTGTTCAAAATGAGTAAAAATGGGGTTGGTTCATGCTCAGAGTCCCAGCTGGGGAATCTATGGGCAGGGAATTCCTACCTTGGGGCAGAGCATCACCCCTGGGGCTGCAAGGTGCTCCCTTTGTGGGGTGAGGGAGCAGGAGCAGACCCCAGACCCCTCATGCCAGGATGGGGAGAGCACTGAGCCCTCCCTCCTGCTCCCAGTGCGCAGCTCCAGAGCCAAGTGCTGCTCCAAGGAAATGTTCTACCATCGGAAAATCAAAGACTCCAGGATCCTGGGCTACCTGGAAACACCCTCCACCTGCACCCACAGGGCTGTTCTGTGAGTAACCCCAGCTCCCAGCCAGCCTTCCTCCCCTCCACCCCATCCTCACCTTGCTCATCTTCCTTCCCCGCCAATCCCCATTTCTGGGGGCTCCCCAAAATGAGTCCCCTGTCCTCACCTGGCTCTTCACACTCACCTCCCTCCCTGCTTGACCCAAACAGCCCCAAATGGCCCCATTTGTGCTGCCAGCAGGCCCTGGCAGGGAAAAGGGGGGCAGGATGCTGCAGGAGCCCCCAGGGGGATTCTCCCCTCCCAGGCTGACTCGGGATATTCTTTTTCCTCCCCAAGTGTGAAGCTGCTGAAGGGGATGGTCTGTGTGGATCCACAGAAGAAATGGTTCCAGGAGTACCTGAGGAGGCAGAAGGATCCAAACAGCACCTCCACGTGAAGCTGCCTTCCCCAAAGCTCTATTTAATTGTACCCCATAATTCTCTGTGTGTGGTTTTGTGTCATTAATTTACAGAGCTGGCTCTGTCCCCTTCCCCTGCACTCAATAAACCCTCTTGTAAATAAACCTGTAGCTGGAGTGAGATGTCAGTCCTGGGCAGAAAATGGATCATATCCAGGCTCAACTTTCCCAGAAATAGTCCAGGAAACCCAAAGAGCCCAGTTCCCCTAGCCCTGCCCATCTGTGGGGTTTAAGGATTCCCATGGGGTGGGGATAAATGTGATAAAAATTCCCTCTGGGGTGTTTGAGGGTGTTTAGGGGTTGGGTTGGCTCAGTCCCTGGGGAGCAGCCTTGGTGACAGCCCCAGCTGGGTGTCACTGCCTTCCCCAGCTTGTCACCCAAGCAGGGCACCCGTCCCAGCCATGGGCAGGCAGTTTCTGCAGAAAAACTGCATTGTTCATTTCCCTGTTAGTTTGTGACTCATTGAATCATCTTTTTGATGAGCTAGGACATGCCTCACTCTTAAAAATACCTTTACACACATTGCCAGATTTGTTGCCATTTATCTGCCCCATTTAGGGCATTTTTTGTACAAATCAATGACCAATTTTGTACAATCAATGGTAAATTTTTACAAATCAATGACTCATTTTGGACAAACCAATGACCAATGGACAATTAATCTGCCACAAGGCCCACAGGACTACATCACCTGGAACTGGTCTGGAATTAGAAGGAATATTCTTGCCTAGGACTGTGTAACTGCAATTCTCAATTTTGCAGAGAAAGTGAGAGCTAACCAGACTTTTCTAGTTGCTGTTTGGTGCTGGAAATCCCAGGACCCAGCAGAATATTTGGGATGTGTGAAGGACAGGGCAGGAATTGGTTCTCTAAATCATAGAAGCATTAAAGAAAAGACCTTTAAGGTCAAGTCCAAGCATTAACCCAGCACCAAACCACATCCCCAGGGGTGACACATCTTTGGAACACCTCCAGGGGTGGGGATCCCACCCAAATGCCACATTCACCCCGAAAATGTGACTCAGAGCTGGAGCCCACACAGAGGTGCCAGATGATGAAGAACTGAAGCCCTTGGAGAGGAAAGATTGCCAAGGGTGGGGCTGAGGGCACCAGCTCGGTGTCCCTGTGCCTCTGGTGCTGCTGGGGGGCAGAGGGTGGCAGGCAGGATGGCTCAGATTTGGGCTTTTATAATTTTTCACATTCTGTGCTGCTTTAGTGAGTGGGTCTGGGCTTCATATTATGGGATGGTGAGCTCTGTGCACAGAGCAGGGAGACAAAACAATTCCTGCTCTAGCTGGGGACCAAGGACAAATGATCCAAATGTCAGCCTCAAGAGCATAAATAATGCTCTTAAATAGTGGTGATAATAATATAATATAATATAATATAATATAATATAATATAATAATATAATATAATATAATATAATATAATATAACATAATATAAGTAATGTAATAATATAACTATATTATAATATAATATAATATACATTATAATATACTATATAATATAATATAATATAATATAATATAATATAATATAATATAATATAATATAATATAATATGATATAATATAATATAATATAATATAATATATATTTGGGCACCCACCAAGCTGAACTCAGCTTATTCCTGATTCCAGAAAAAAATATATAATAAAAAATATATAAAATATATATTAAAATATATATATAAAAATATATAAAAATATATAATAATTATTATATATAATATAATATAGTATACATTATAATATACTATATAATATAATATAATATAGTTATATTATTACATATATTATATTATATTATATTATATTATATTATATTATATTATATTATATTATATTATATTATATTATATTATATTATATATTATGCTATACTAAAACTATACTGAAGAACAGAGAAAGGATCCAGACAGAAAGCTAAAAGATAATAATGAAAAACTCATGACTCTCTCTTCCAGAGTCCTGACACAGCTGGCTGTGATTGGTCATTAAGTAAAAACAATTCACATGTTGGATAAACAATCTCCAACCAAATTCCAAAGCAGCAAAACACAGGAGAAGCAAATGAGAAGCAAAATTTCCTTTTTCTCTGAGGCTTCTCAGCTTCCCAGGAGAAGAATCCTGGGCAAGGGGATTTTTCAGAAAATGTGATGGTGACAGGGGTCTTACCACAGGATCCTCAGGGAGGGAAGGAACAATTGGAAATTTGAGCTACAAATCCATCAGCAGGGCCTGCTGTAGGAGCTGTGCTTTGAGAGCAGAATTATTCCCAGAAAACCCCACAGAGCAGGGTCAGGGCCAGCTCATGAGGCTGCCCCGTGCTCTCCCCGGAACCCTGAGCCACAGGAGCCCTTTGCAGCATTTTTATCAATGAGTGGCACTTCCAGGGGGATGTTGCACAACCCCTGTGGCTTCCTCTGCCCTTGCACGGGATCGGGGTGCTGGCAGTGACTTTCATTTCTTCCTGCTGTGGGTTCCTGCCTTGGGGAAGGCAGAGTTTGCTTTGATCCCTTTGGTGCTCCCCAGAGCATCCTTCTGCCTCAGGGTCAGAGCTGGACTGGATGATCCTTGTGGATCCCTTCCAGATCAAGAATATTCTGTGATTCTCCTCTTATCCCTTATTTCTGGGATAAGAGCCCAAAGGGAGAGGTTCCTCACCCTGGGACTCAGGAAATTTGGGGTCTGCTCTGGCCCCACACTGTCCCTGCTGCTCCCTCTTGTCCTGCCCTCAGCCAGGGATGGTCCCTCTGCACAGCCCCAGATGGTGAGGAGGTTTCAGACTTAATTCCCTCCTTTTCTTTGGGGTACTCATGCAAGGCAGTGCCAAAAATCATCAGATTTTGTGAGACCAGTGCCATCAGATTTTGTGAGACCAGTGCCACCAGATTTTGTGAGACCAGTGCCATCTTTGCTCTCCCACCCCATGTGAGTTTGTCTGGTGGTGAGGTGGCCACAGCCTGGCTCAGGAGCAATTTATGGGAATCATTGTAGCCTTTTTTGTTTAGGTTGCACCTGCCTCAACTGCCTCTTGTTTCCTTGTTTATTCCTTATTTCTTATTCCTTATTTATTATTTGTTCTGTTTTTCTCTTTTTTCTCCTGGGTGCACAAAATTTTGGTGGTATTAAGTACTCAACCATAAACAAAAACAAAAAAGAAGTGGCATCTTTGGGTCTTTATTCCCCCATTAACTAATGGGCTTTTTCTATCTATAGTTTTTCAAATTTGCATTTGTAAAGCTGCAGTTTCTCTTTCCCTGTGTTTCCTTCCCTCCAAATTCTTGTTCCTCTGCTGGATTCCAACGTCACCTGCTCACAGAGATCTTCCACGGCAGGACAAATAAAACCACAAGTCATTACTTTACTCTCCCTTTATATCATTTCCTGATATCTAATTCCTTAAACAGAATTAAACACCAACTGCCTGCTCTTGCTGAGCTGCACTTTTGTGCAATTCTCTGTAATATCCTCGATTCCAGTCACAATGGAAAGTATTTCATCAGCATCCAGTAAGAAGTCCCATCCGGCCCTCAGCTGAATGGAGAACTGAAAGCTTGGCCAGTCACTTCTGCAGCAAAGAGGAAATGTTTTTGCTTTTTCCATCAGAAATAATCTATTAATTCTGAGATTTTCTGTGGTTCCTGCCGGATGACAATTCATCCTCTGGAAACTGCAGTGCCCACAGAGCCCTGATCTCAGTTTCCAGGCTTTTCTGGCTGTGGGATATTCCTCACCATGCTCCTGGTGTTTGTTGGTCCCCAGTGCTGCTCTCTTGCCCATCCTGCCCCTTTTCCCTCTGTTTGGGCACCCACCAAGCTGAGTTCAGCTCATTCCTGATTCCAGAAAAAATCCCATCCAGGCTTTGGATAGCTCAGGGAAATATCTCATTCCTGTGGTGGACCCAGACAGGAATTCCTGGTTTCTTTCCTCCTGTCAGTCCCTCTCCCACTTCTCCCCCATGCACAAACCCAGCTGGCCCTGGTGAGGCAGGAGAGGTGCCAGAATTCCAGGGGTGGCTGGAGGGCAGAGCTGTGGGGAAATCTCTGTGGGTTTACAGGCAGAGAGGGTCATGAAAATACAAAAAACTTCCTCTGGCTGGCCCTGAACTTGAGATTCCTCTGCACATAAAGGGTGCTTTGAGCTCTGGAGAAACCTGTCAGTGTCTCTGCAATCAGCAGGGCAGAAAAACAGAATAAATTCATGCAGATCTGCATTACTCTGGGGAATTGAGCCCCTTCTTTTTGCCTTTGTGCATCCAGGGACATGTGACATGCAGGAGTCTTTACAGCAGGTGAATTTTCCAAGCCTTCCTTCAGCCACCACAAATGGTTGTTGGCAAATCCAAAGGGTTTATTCATTTATTTATTCCAGAGGGTAATTCCCAAACACCCCCCTCTGCTGCACACCCAAACAGAGTGAGCTGCCAAAATCACTCCTTATTCCATTTTTTTGGCCTTTTCCAGCGTTTTTCCTGATGCTGCCACAGAGGGTTTGCAGTTACCATGCAAAGCCCAGCTTCCCCTGGCCCTGCTGCTGACCCTGCCAGGGCTATGACTAATTCCTGACTGATTCAAGGGAAAAGTCCAACTGCCCAAAATGCTGAGCCATGGCACTGCCTGTTCTTGTCCAGAAAAGCTTCCCCAGCCACCAGGTCCTGCCTGGTGTCAGCAGGACAGGGAATGGGTGCAAATCATCTCCTGGAGCTGCTCAGGCAGGGCTGGAATGGCCTTGGGCTGGTGGAAGATTTTTTTTGTGAAAAATCCTTTCTTAGGATTTTTCCTGCTGGAGCTGAGAAGTTTCAGTAGCAAATGTAAACAATTATTATCTGCTGCTGTGGAATGCAACAGGTCCACCTGTGATTGGTCTTCTGTAGATGTTTGGATCTACTGACCACTCACAGCAGGGCTGCTCTCGCTCTCTGCCAGGAGACAGATCTTTGTTATTATTCTTTCTATTCTATTCTTAGCTTAGCCAGCTTCTGAAGAAGATCCTTTCTTTTCTATCTCTATGTAGTATAGTCATAATGTTATCTATATATCATAAAATAATAAATCAAGCCTTCTGATAATGGAATCAAGATCCTGACTCTTCCATCCATTTAAAAAACCCCTGTGACCACTGTCACAAGCACCCCCAGGGCTGCTGCAGATCCCTGACACAGTTTGGGAGCACCAGGCACCCAAGGGGAACCTCGGAAGCTGCAGCCTCGTGGACAGCACTTCCCTTTCTGCGGTTTCATCGCCTTTTCCAGCTCAGCAGAACGAATATCCAAATATAATTTGTAGGCACGATTTCCTAGTATGATGTTCTCCCTTCTCTGAAATGCTACGTCCACCCCTCGGATGGGGATAAAAGGGGAGCACAGCCCCAGGGCCACAGACAGAATCCTGCAGCCTTCCCCAGCTCCAGCTCCAGCTCCAGCTCCTCTCACAGAGCTCGCAGCACCATGAAGGTCCTGGCAGCCACCCTGGCCACTCTGCTCCTCCTGGCCACCTGCTCCCCTGCTGGAGGTCACCTTGGTGAGTGCAGCATGGCTGTGTCCTCCTGGAGAGCCCCAGCCCTGGCAGGGTGGCTCTGGGGAGGGTTTGGGGGGTCTGTGTCACATTGGGGGATGCAGGTTTGGAGCTGGGGGTTGCCCAGAGGGGTTTCTGCCAGGGGATGTGGAAATCCCTGGGGGGAGCAGAGGCTGTGCTGGGCTCTCACCAGAGCCATGTGTGCGTCCCTTGCCCTCACAGATGGTGTCCCCACCAAGTGCTGCTTCACCTACCAGAAGAAGCCCATCCCTCTGCGCCTCATCAGCTCCGTGTCCAACACCAGCAGCTCCTGCAGCCAGCCAGGAGTGATGTGAGTACCCAGGGGGGACCTGGGGGGACCTGGGGACACACAGGGGTGTGATGTGAGCACCCAGGGGGGACCTGGGGGGACCTGGGGACACACAGGAGTGTGATGTGAGCACCCAGGGGGGGCCTGGGGACATATAGGGGAGTGATGTGAGCACCCAGGGGGGACCTGGGGACACACAGGGGTGTGATGTGAGCACCCAGGGGGGACCTGGGGACACACAGGGGTGTGATGTGAGCACCCAGGGGGGACCTGGGGACACACAGGGGTGTGATGTGAGCACCCAGCACTCCCAGGGGTGCCAGGGGACACACATGGCACACTCAGGGTGCTGCTGCTGGCACTCAGACCCCGCTGCCCCAGCCCAGCAGCTCAAGGCAGGTTTTGTCCTGGCAGTGTGGTCACCCTGAAGAAGAGGCAGCTGTGTGCAGATCCACAGGAAAAATGGGTGCAGGAGCTCCAGAAGCACTTCCAGAGCCTGGGAAACTGAGCCTTCCCTGCTGACAGCCACAACCCCACCCCTGCACAGCTTCCAGCCTCGGGCACAACAGAGAGGATTTGACCCCCAGCCTTCTTCAAAGGAGAAAATTATTTTATTTAACTTATTTAAGTTAAACTAAATATTGTTTTTCTAAGCACTATTTTTAAAATAATTTCTTAAAAACTATTTAAACTACGTCAGAATAATACACTAAAATAAAGAATATTTCAATCATATCCATGTGTCTGTTAATGAGGGTCAGTTTTGGTGCCTCCTTGCACCACCAAGGTGGGAGAAGGGACCATGGGGACCCCTGGGTTTGCTGTTGCCAGCTCTGGTGCCACCCAGTTTGTCCCCACAGGTGACACCTGTGTCTCACCTGGGGCTGCCAGTGGTGGCTCTTGTTTGGGGAATGTTCTGGAAGCGCCTGTGGTGCCACAGGAGAGCTGGGGTATGATTTCCATTCTATGGGATGGAAAATCAGCTTGGACCACCTGGCCTGATTCTGCTCCCTCACAGCAGCTCCTGAGTCCTTGATGAAGGAAAACACCACTTAGGAACAGCTAAAACATCACCATTACTCTCATTTGCTGAATCCATCAGCAAATAGCTAAAAAAATAATAAAATTGAGCTGCAGATCCATTGTCCCACACCAGCCAGCAAACAGGACACAGGACATGGGGACAGCAGACCCAAATTTCTGTGCCACCCAACTCTCCATCTACAGGCACTTTGATATAATGGAAACTATTTTTGTGTGAACTTATTATCTTGACATATTTGAAATACCACAGTTAATAGCAGCCTTTTGTAAGTTCAGAGGTATTTGTGCTGAAGGAAATGCAGTAGATTTCACTCATCTGGGCTTCAGGAAGACACTTGAATTAAGGCCAGATAGTAAATTATGAGCAAAGGCAGAGGAGATGTGACTGGCATGTGAAAAGTAAATTTGGTCAAGAGCTGCCTGAAAGGGGCATGGTAATTGCTTCAGCTGAAAGGGGCTGTGTCACACTCACAGGGGCTTGCCCACACAGTTCCTTGAGTTTCTGCCTCAAAAAATATCCTGCTTGACATTTGCATTAATGACCTTGGCACACAAAGCAGGAGAAGGCAGAGGAAATGTGCTGATGAGGCAAAACGAGATGGGATCATCAATCTGGAGCGGGCCAGGACATCACACAGAGGGATTCCAACGACCTTGAGGGGTGGAGGAGGATCCAAGGCAGCAGTGCAGAGCAGTGGGGAATGCTGGTGGGAACAGGGATAACAGGAACAGGCACTCCAGTTTGGGAGCTGGGGCAGGGAAAAGCCCTCAGCACACAGCACAGGACTGATGTTACCATGAAAAGAGTTAAATGCAAGAGGTTTGGGTTGAAAAATGAGGGACTGGTCCATGTGAAGGCACCAGGGGTTGGAAGGAGGTGCTGCTGGTGTGAGGACAGGCTGGAAACCAACAGAGAGGAAACCAGGCTGGCACAGGGATGCTGTAAGGCTCTCATGCAGGTTTCTGACACAAAATAAAAACCAAGCACTGCTCCCATGGACACCAGTCCCATTGATGGCTCAGGTTTTGGCTTTTCTATTTTTCAGATTCTGTGCTGCTTCAATGTGTGGGTCTGGGATTCATATTATGGGATGCTGAGCTCTGTGCACAGAGCAGGGAGACAAAACAATTCCTGGTCCAGCTGGGCACCAAGGACAAATGACCCAAATCTCAGCCCAAGAGCACAAACACCGTGGGCTGCAGAGAGAAAAACAAGCAGGGTGGGACTGCCTGGGCTAAAGCTGGAATGGGACAATGAACTGCAAGGTGCAAATGGAGCAGAACTGATCCAAGGGAGAGACCCCAGGAGCACTTGTGCATTTTGGGACCTTTTTGGTTCATCTTGGGACCATTTTGTTCATCTTGGGACCATTTTGGGTCCATCTTGGGTTCATTTTGTGACCATTTTGGTTCATCTTGGTTGCAGCCCTGGCTGGGCTCTTGTGCTGCCCAAGGTGGATCCATTGAGGAAATCCTTTTAATAAATCTCTGCTTTATTATTATCTCTGTCCAGCCTCTGTTCCAGCTCAGCCTTCCCAAGGCATCACCACCAGCACCTTCCACAACCATCCTGCAGCTGAGATTCCTTGCCAGGACAGCTGCCCTGTCTTCACAAGGGCCAATTCCCAGAGGCCTTTCAGAGCCCAAGGTGTCCCTCAAAGCAGCATTGCTGTGGAATCCAATGTTCTCCAAGCACCAGCAAACCAGGAAACTCCTTCCCAGGACAAGCTCCACTCATTCCCCTGCAGGCCTGGAGGTGGTTTTGGTGTGAGCTGCCTCACTGTGAACCTGCTCAGCTCATCCCTTCAGTCTGGAGCAGCAGGATAACAGCACTTCTGCCCAATTTCCTCCAGAATATCTTTTTTGGACACTCCCACCTCTCACACCCCTCGTTCTGTGCCCTGAAGGAGCAGAGCTGAGGCAGCCTGGGTGCAGACACCCCCATTTCCTAAGCTGACCCCTTGCTGCTCCCCAGGGTTGTGGATTCATTTTGTGGTTCCAACTTTTCACTCTCCACATTCCCTGTGTGTGCCCATCCCAGCTCACTGTCCTTGGGATGTGTCACCATCTCTGCAGTACTTCAGGACATCAAATCTCCTCTGGGATCATCAGGGGTTTCTATTTCTTTATTTCTCTCCTTTCGGTTTCCTCCACATCCTCATCTCTGACCAAATCCCTCAGAGCTTCCTGGGCCACCTCACTGCTGAGTTGAAAGATTTTTATAGCATTATTTGAAATTTTCAGGCTTTTTCTGTCGACTTCCTCTTTCTCTGGAATTTCTCTTTCGAATTACCAGGGACAAGACTAATCCTGGGGTCTGCTTGGATCCCTTTCCTTTTCAACCACAGGATGTGGGACTGACTCACATTTTAGGGAGAATTACTCCTATCCCCCCTGATCTGTGAACCCCAGCACTCACAGCATCCCTCCACTCCCAAATGCCAGCCAAAGCTGTCACTCTGGACATTCTCTCCTGCTTTTCTCCTGAATTTTCCTTCTGTGAATTGCCCAGCTGTGAAACCTTTGCTTTGCTTTTAGGACCAAGCCAGGAGTAATGGCACCCATCAGCCCTTTCCCATCCTTTTCAGAGCCACCTTTTTCTTTCAGCCTCCATGCCTGGACCCTGCTGGGTGTAATTCAGCACGACAAAGCCTCCTCCTCCTCCCAGAGAGGCATCACTCCTGATTCAAAATGCTTTTTGGTGTGAAATCTGCCTTTTATCCTGGGCTAAATGCCTCAGAGCAGACCCAGGGTGGGCTCCCCTGTGTCCCTCTAAAAAGCTGACCCTGCTAACCCCAAAAATGCCTTGCAGGGAGGTAGGGAAGAGCCCAGACAGTGCAGAGAACCAGAAATAACAAAATACAGGCAAGTTTTGCATCTGGGCCTGCCTTTTGTCTATAAAGCTGAGTGAAAAAAGGTGATTTTGCAGCAAGGACTGAGCACAGCAGGACTGTGCTCCCATCACCAAGAGCAGCAGGCTGGGAGCTCAGGTGACAATGACAAATGGCAGGTGCCAGCCTGGAGCCCCATGCACAGCCCTGAGCTTGGGGCACAAGTGGCAGGGATGCTCTGGGAAGGACCCAGCAAACACCTCGGGCACAGGAACCAGCAGACCTTGGTGGCTCAGAGGGCACAGGTCAGACACGGGGATGTCTGCAAGGAGAAAGAGGAAGGAATTTGCTCAGGGTGTGATTCTGCAAGAGGCAAGATGTGACCTCATCCTGCTGCTGGTAAGTGGCTCCAGGGCAGCAGCACGGGCAGGAAAGGGTCAGGATGAGTCAGGGCTCAGCACATTTCTGGTGGTGCTCAAATTCCAGGGTCAGGTCAACCCTGCATCATCCAGGAGGTGGAAATAAATTGGTTTTTGAGAGATAGGTCCCAGCAGAGGATGTGCTGTCTCCAAGGGTTGAAGGTTTGCTGCCCTCCACAGCTCGGGGGCACCCTGAGGAGGTTCCCATCTGCACAGTTCCCCATCCCAGGGCTTCTGAGGGAAGGGAGATGTGGCCTGCTCCAGGTCCTTGGGTTTACAGCACGTGGTTTTTCAGAGAAACAGAGCAAGCAGGGCTGAGGAAACACAACTTCCACTCACTATGTCACTCTAGGAACAGACTTCCCCTCTCCCCAGGTGATCTCCCAGCACCTCCTCACTCTGCAGGATTTTTTCTCCCATTTTTTCTCTGTTTGAGATCAGAACACCATGTCCTTCCCAGCAGGAAAACAAAGGATGAAATTGTTCAGTGACCCCCGTGGCCCATTCTCAGGCCTCTCTCACCCTCTTTGCCCTGCACACCACAATTCTTCCACGCTCTGCAAATTCAACAAATCCCCGCTTGTTTCAAGCAGCATTAATAAAAATATCACATGGCAGCAGAGCTGTGGGGTCCCACAGCAGCCAGGGGTGAAACCCACCCAGGCCATTTCCACAGGCTGACAATGACAATGAGGTGTCAGAAGCATGAGGGGATTTATTTTTTTGCAATTTGGGGGAGCTGGTATGCAATCATCCCTTCCCAGAGCACAGCACTCCCAGATTTTGAATCCCTGTCAAAAATGACGTCAGGTTAAACTCCAGCAGAAGAACAGGAGCCTGCTGGTGTGGGAACACAGATTCCCAAGGATTTCCCAGCCAGCTCTTCCCAAGCTGCTGCAGAGCAGCATTGCAGCACCATCTGCTGCCTGCTGCTCCTCAGAGGCAGCTGAGAAATGCCTCACTCACCCCTCAGGGTGACAAATCCTGCAGTCACTGATGAGAATGTGGATCTGCCCTCTCTTCTTGGGGGAAATCAGGGCTCAGGCTCCTCAGAGTACCCTCAGTCTCAGATTCTGTGGTCAATACTGCAGGTGAGTGTGAGCACCAACTCACAGAGTTTAATTGCTGCAAATATTTACTCAGGGTTTCAGCAAATGAACACCCTGCTGGCTCTTCTCTTTGCAGCAGCCTCCCTGTGAGGGCACAGCACACCCGACTCCATGTGTGCCTGGGCATTTCTCAAGCTGATCCCAGCTCCTCCTGACAGATCTGAAAGGTTCACAAGAGGTCTCAGCTCCCCCTGACCCATCTGAAAGGCTCATAGCAAATTCCAGATCCTCCTGACACATCTAAAAGGCTCACAGCAGTTCCCAGCTCCTCTTTCTCCACCTAAAAGGTCCACAGGGGATTCCACATCCTCCTGCCTCATCTGAAAGGTTCACAGCAAATTCCAGATCCTCCTGACATGTAAAAGGTTCACAACAGATCTCAGCTACTCCTGACACATCTAAAAGTTTCACAGCAGTTCCCAGCTCCTCTTTCTCCATCTAAAAGGCTCACAGTAGTTCCCAGCTCCTCTTTCTCCATCTAAAAGTTTTACAGCAGCTCCCAGCTCCTCTTTCTCCATCTAAAAGATTCACAGTAGTTCCCAGCTCCTCTTTCTCCATCTAAAAGATTCACAGGAGATCCCAGCTCCTCTTTCTCCATCTAGAAGGCTCACAGTAGTTCCCAGCTCCTCTTTCTCCATCTAAAAGTTTTACAGCAGCTCCCAGCTCCTCTTTCTCCATCTAAAAGATTCACAGTAGTTCCCAGCTCCTCTTTCTCCATCTAAAAGATTCACAGGAGATTCCAGCTCCTCTTTCTCCATCTAGAAGGCTCATAGCAGTTCCCAGCTCTCCTTTCTCCACCTAAAGGTCTCACAGGACATCCCAGCTCCTCCTGGTCCACCTCAGAGCCCAAACACCCATCCCAGCCTGCAGGAAGGTGGTGCTGCACAGCATCAATGCCCAGCAAGGACACAGCAGGCTGAGAATAGCAGGTAAAGGCAGGGATTGTATTTGAGCTGGCAGGAGTGTGATCTCACCCTTTTCTTCACTGGGATTTACAGGACTAAGTCCAAAGAAATAAATCAAAGGTGCACATGGAGCAGGTCTCCTCCTCTGGGCCCTGCTCCACAGGGCAGCTCAGACCCAAGAGCAGAAGGAAGAACCACCACGTGTGGAGGATGAGGGCACAAGTTCTCTTGGCTGTGGTAAGGCACATGCCAGAAGAAAGAGGGAACAGGAAAAGAAGAACCAGGGGAATCCCAGTATTTCTCCTCACCCTCAAATCCAAGAATGCCACACTCAAAGCTGCTGCAGCATTTCCTGGCTAATACAGGAGATGGTTCACTGTCCCAAATCCTGGCCCATGACAGCATCTGCCTCATCAGTGTGGCATTTCTGACAGCTTCACACACCAGGTTTCTGCAGACAGCTCAGGAATTGTGTGTAGCAGCCAATATTCTGCAAACATCTTGTGCCAGATTGGGCTGGGAGAGAATGGACCAAAGCCCAAAGCCACCCAGGCAGGGCAGGGCAGCCCTGCAGAGCACTCCTGTCCCCTCCACAGGCAGCTGCCATCCCCCTGTGTGCTCAGCCTGCTGCAGATGTGTACACAGCAGATTTGGGTGTTTGTTCTCCAAAGCTGCCTTGTTAAAGCTGCAGGAATATTGACACAACACTCCCTTCAGAGCAAGTGGAAATTGAAGCTTTTTGTTGAACCTGGGTTTTTTTCTTTAATCTCAGCTTTTAGAACAAGACACTTAACAACATTACCGTTCATTTTTATGTCACATGTCACAAGTTCAGCTGGGCTCCTGCTTTAGCTGCAGCTGAATGTTGCCTGCTCTCCCAGAAGTCCTCAGAGTGAAGATTTATGGAGAAGCAGACACTTAAACACACACAAAACCAGAAAATGCAAGTGGGTTTTACTAACGAGGCAGGCACTTTGCTGCATGCACCTCTCTCCACCAGAAACAAGCCCCACTTTAGCAGACACCAAGAGCATCTTTTGTCTTTGTCTAATTTGGGAGCTGTGCTGCACAGAAGTGGGAAGGCAGTTAATGTATGCAAAGTTTGCTCGAGCAGAAAATGCTTGATCTGGTCAGGGACTGGGAGAACAGAAGCTTTGCATTCCAAACAAAGGATTCCCCCAGGAATGGGAGGTACTTGAAGATGTCCACTTCTGCATCTGGAATTAAAAGCTGAGATTTCTCACAGAGAAATGCAAATCAATTAAGTGAACCAAGAAATGTTTGGGGAGGAGAAGGAAAATACTTGGCAGGCAAACACTAAAACATCGAGCAGCTCTGTGGGAGTCATGTCCCAGGGACTGGACCAAAACCATAATTAGTCTGTTGTGGAGATAAACACCAAGCTTGTCTTCTGTTTTCTCATCCCAAACACCTCCTGGGCACTTGCTGCCTCACATCCTTCCCCCAGCAGCAGAGCTCTAAGTGTGTGAAACACCTGGGGGAGGAAGATTTTAGCAAAGTGTGAAGTGTCCTTTCCAAAGTGCACAGGCAATAAACAACATTTCCTCTGGCTTTGCACTGCTCTCAGCCACACGGGGGGCACCTGTGGCATTCCCAGCTGATGGCACCTGCCTGGGAGCTGGATGGCAGCTCTGGATCCACAGTGCCTTGTCTCTCACAGCTTTGTGGCAGCAGCCAGAGCTGCCCAAGTGTCCCCACAGAGGTAAGAAGGCCACCAGTCCCACGAGGCTGGCAAGGAAATGAGGGGCTTCAAATGTAGATCACATCTGAGTCATGCTGCTGAACCTGCAGACAAATCAAAGAGGGAATATTAGTGCTGGCTGAAAGGAACTCCCTCTGCTCTGGGTCTTCCTCTCCTCCAACTCTGGAGCCTTTTGCAAGATGCTCTGCAATAGTTTTTTCTTCCTTCTTTAAA
Source organism: Geothlypis trichas (assembly GCA_009764595.1). NCBI lineage: Eukaryota > Metazoa > Chordata > Aves > Passeriformes > Parulidae > Geothlypis > Geothlypis trichas. Next base: position 5,930,878 of record CM019921.1, read on the forward strand.
CAAATTTGCCTCACCCCTGAGTTTAATCTTAAAAGCTGCTTCTGTTGCCTCAGAAGGAGCTGCTCCCTCAGCTGCTGCTGCACTCAGCTGTGTCCTTTAGTTCTAAACACACCAGCCCTGAAGGAGGTATTGAATGTTATATTCAGGAGCTTTTAATTGATCCTAAACCCCTCCAGTTTTGTTCAGCTAAACCACAACAAATCCATCAAGGCTTTCCCCATTCCCAACACCTTGCCCAATTAGCATTGCCCACAGACAGCTGATTTCCTTCCCACTGCTCCAGAGCACATTTCCCTCCAGCTCTTCCTCCTTCTCCAGCCCAGTGACATTTCAAAGCAGGTTGTTTTCTCCTGCCACCCATCTCATTGCTCTTCAGGCCTCTTTGACAGGGAGCACATGGAAGAGAACTGAGCTGTTGGGAGCCTGGGGATTTATTGGTCTCTCCCTCCCTGCCTTTTAAAAGCAGGAGACAGGCACAGTATGTTTTAAGTTCTCCATACCTGGGAGCACATTTCTCATTTCCAAGTCTGGCTGGTACAAATAAAATTTAACACAGATCCTCCTACTGTGTACAGACATCTCTGCTTCATTTACCAAGGCTTACAGCTTTGCACTCCAGCTTAGATCAGAAGTGAGAAAAAACAGGCAGCCTCGAGTTATAAACATTCCCAAATGATGTGCCAGCACCAGGGGCTCCAAAATCCTGCAAAATCCTTGTCAGCTCTGAGGCTGGGACAGAGCAGGACAAACCAGATCCCTACAGGCAGCCACCCTCTCTGAACTCCCAACTTTTAGGCAACATTTAGGAATTTATTTATGAATCTGATTACCTTTATAATCTGTTTTCTGGTTCCTGTGCCCACACTGTTGGCAGCCAGGGAATTGGCTTGGGAAGATGACTTTTCCACTGGCACCATGTGCTGAATTTTGTTGGTGCAGGGCCAGCTGCTTGCAGTGTTTAACAAGTAAGCAGGGAAAGGTCTTTGCAGATTTACATCCACAGCATCTCCAGTTTCCAAGGTTTTCATCCATGATGGGGCCTTAAAAAGAACAGAGCACATGGAAATTTAATGCCCTCTCCATATCAACACTCATCAAGCCAAAAAGAACATCAGATGAGGAGTCAGAAAATAAAGACCATCTTTCCTCATCATTTTTCAAGCCTCCCTTCTGTCTCTAAAAAACCATTGACTCAGAGCCATTTTTGCTACATGAGGAACAACCTGCAGACAAAGCCAGCCCTATTCCTGCCCTGCTGCAGGAAGAAGTCAAAGAGTTTATTTAAATAACAAGCAACTTATGACAAAAAATCTGGGTCTAGTTCCTCATTGCCTTCAAAAAAAAAATACACCAAGGCTTTTATGACTTTCAGCAACCACAAAGCACATGAATGAGAATGTGAAGCAAACTGTAAGAAACCACATTTAAATGTGTTAGTCACAACAATTTCATTTGCTCCAAGACCTTAAACCCTGATTGTGATTTCATAATCATAAAATGAGATGATTATTTACTGCTGATGGTCCTGGTATTCAAGGCAGGAAAAAAGGCCTTAAGATTTTGTTTTGACATGAATTTTCCTCTAAAAGTGCTCATGATTCTAATATTTTATCATCAAGGGTAGTGAAGGCTTGGACTGGAATAGAGCAGCTCCCTTTGGCACACCCACACTGTCCATTTTGGGGTTCATGCTGGAGAAAGGGGCAGGGATTTGGGGTTCTTACACTTCCCAAGGAGCGATCCAAGGAGCCCAGGACTTCACTCCAGTGACTGTAAAGCCCAGCCTGCTTTTCCTCCAGCTTCAGAGCATGAATTTCAGACTTCAGTTCTTTCAGCCGATCTTCGAATTTCCTGCTGTTTTCTAAGTAGTCCAGCCTGAGCCCACACATTGGAGGCAAAAGGTTTAGGGTGGCACAGTTTAACTCAAGAACAGGTGTTTGTGGAAGGAGGAGTGCTGGTTTTTGTTTTCTTTTATGTTTTATAAGTAAAATGAACTCTGGCAATGCCAGCCTGGCTCCCCTGACCCAGTGACAGGTTAATTTCTTTCCTATTTGCTTCCTAACCTTGCACCAAGCATTTCCTTCCAGATTTAGGGATGGCTGATGGATCAGCCCCCAGCAATTCCACACTTTAGCACTAGAGGGAAACTTCTGTCCTCTCACATGCTGTTAGTGCAGCAAGGTGCTTTGTCCCTCCCCAAGACAGAAGGTTCTGGATTTATTTATGGCTTGATGCCACCCAAAAACCCTTCCCCTGTGTGAAAAGCCAGTGTGACACAGACATCACCCACACCAGCTCAGTAAAAAGCCTCCAGCCACATACACATCCCAAATTAGTTTAAAAATTAACTGTGATCCCCAAAGATTTCATTGCCTTTCTCATCCATTTGCACCACAGGCATGCTGATACCTCTCTCTCTCTATCTCAAAGGAGAGTCTCTTGAGGTCGATGTCCTTCAAATCCAGCTTGATGGAGCCTTTGTCAAAGTTGGCATCTCTGCTGTCACCTGGGGAGTACTGGGGGTACTTGGCCATGTGCTGGAAGAGGCAACACAAGCACTGTCAGTCAGATCTGATGGATTTGGGATTCATCTCCTCAGTTCTGCAAGAGTGCCATGTCGAGCTATTTTCTGAGACACACAGATGCTCCTGGAGTCCCTCCCTTGCACCCAGCTGAAGTCCACAGATCCAAGAGCAGAAATTTATCCAGGCTGCTGTGCTTCTATTTCAGCAGAGAATGGAAACCCAGCCTCAGCAGGGCTAGAGGGAGTTGGGGCACAGACCTTCAGCAGTGCCTTCCTGCAGGGGACAGCTTCACCTGCTTTGCCTAAAGACAGATGGACGTGCCAGGATGACACAGCTGGCTCAGCACAGCCATGTCCACAAAAACTGCCTGGCTGAAATGGCACCATGAGCTAGGCATGAAGGCAAGACAGCCTCTGCTCCCTAAGTGCATCACCAGTTCTGATTTTAACTCTTGCCTTGCCTTTCTTACCACCCTGAACAAACCCAGCTCCCACCCTCGCTATGCTGCTTTTCCACACCACTTTGTCCCCCAGCTGGATGCAGCCATGCCACTACTCAGCTTGATGGGGGCTATAAAAATGCCATCAACACCTGACTATCCCTGAGGATGAAGTGATGCCCAGTGGAGCAGAACTTACAGGGTAATTAAGCCTGGTTATGTCTAAGAGCTTCTGCTTGGCTTTGCGCTCGGCCTCGCGGGCTTCGTGCAGGTCTTGCTTCAGGTGCTCTGCTTCCTTGGCTCTGCAAGAGAAACATCCTGAGGGCAATGGCTGATGGTTTCCAACCAACACAGGGATTTCAGGGCTCACTACCTTCCAGAGAAGTCCATTACTGTGTTATCTTTACACCAAGGTACTCAAGAAGGATGCTCCTTACTGGGCACAGCAGGACAGAGACACTGGTGCACAGAGTAGCTGAATTACCATGATTTTCCTACTCCTAATTTCCATGGGCTCAGTTACAACAAGCTGATACAGATCCTTCTCAAGGCCATCAGAGATCTTCCCTGAGGTGGGGAGAGGTTGCTCTTTATTTTGGCAAGCTGCCTAAAACAAGTCAAAGGATTTCTTAATAACAGGGTTAAAAATCCTCTGTCAACACTGGCCTGCTCTGTACGTTCAGGGGACATGCAAACACTCAGAGTTGTTTATATTCCACATGAGTTTACCTGGCTTTACACTTCTCAGAGATCTGAAAGGGAAACAAGAGACCATTCACTTGGTACTAATGAATGAAAAAAGCCTCATATCTCACAGAATATAAAGAGTAAATTTAGATAGGTAGCCAGTGCTCATTTGATAACACTGAAGAGAAGATGCTTCAGCATTCTGGATCTTTCTTGCTAAACACTCTCTTCCTTGCTAAATATCTCTTTCTTGCCAAACATTCTCTTTCTTGCTAAACACTCTCTTTCTTGCCAAACAAGCTTTGCATCTGATCCTCTGTAAACTCGATCTGCAATACAACAGCAGCATCCAGGTGGAACAAACAAGGCACAAGGAGGTTTGTCTCTCTGAAGTGTCACTTCAGGAGTAATTCCCCCTTCCTGGGCTGGGCTCCGGGGAAAGCAGCACTCCCTGCAGCCCAGCCGGGAGCACACAGAGCCGGGGAAGCAAACCCCACCTCCTGTCTGACTCCTTCACCAGCTTCACGGCGATCAGCTCCGCCTCCCGCATCTTCTGCTCCATCAGCCGCTTCTCCTCCTTGCTTTTCAGGGCTGTGATCTCCAGCCTCTGGCGCTCCTGCTCGGCCTCTGCAGCATTCTGGGCCAGCAGCTTGGCCTCTTCTTCTGCAATCTGGGCTTTCTCAGCCAGCAGCTCTGCTGCTTCCTGGGATCGGAGCTGAGGAGAAAGAATTTTTCTTAATTTTTTCTCCTTTTCTAGAACCTCCAAAATCACCCCTGCAGGCAGGCAAGCAGAAGACATCCTTTACCAAGTGATAAAATATTATTTCTTAAATAAAAAACAGATCATTTAAGGGTCTAATGTTCCTCCTCTGCTCCAGAATTTCCTGTGTCTCACCTCTACAAAGCAAGGAGAAAAATCTTAGAGCTGGACAAAGCTGAAGGCAGCCCCTTCAGCTGCCTCTCTCTCCCAATTTCAGCTCCAAGATTGTTTCCTTTCCTCTCCTCTTAGCCTGAAGAGAGCACTGTGAGCCAAATGGAGGGAATTATGGCAGATCAGGGTTTTCCCAGGGACTCCTGCATGCCCTTTCCACCAGTGATCAGAAACTCTCCAGCCTTGTCCGAGCTACAATTCCTGGTGTCAAAAAAAAATTCCTGCTCCCAACTCAAGAAAGCTCATCAAGCACAAGAATATTCACCAGGGCCTCGTTGGCCTGCCTGGCTTCATCTTCCAGCTGGAAAAGGCGCCTCTCCAGCTCTTCTTTGGCTCTCTCAGCTTCTTCTCTGAGCTGCTTCTCCCTGGCCAGCCTCTGGTTCTCCATCTGGAAGCAGGAGGAGCAATAGTTGGTGAGGTGTTGTATTTTCAGGGACCCCCAACAAAAGGAGGAATGATGATTCTGACTCCATGTTCTTAGAAGACTAATTTATTGGTTTATGATACCATATTATATTAAAGAATACTAAACTCAACTATACTAAAGAATACAGAAAGGATATTTATAGAAGGTTAATAAGATACTAATGAAAACTTGTGATTCCTTCCAGAGTCCAGACACAGCTTGACTGTGATTGGTCATTAAGTTAAAACAATTCATATGAAACCAATGAAACAATGAACTGTTGGTAAACAATGAAATAGTTATTATATTATTATTATTATTAATTTTTATTGTATTATTTAATAATTTTTATATTATTTATTATTTATTATATTATTTATTATGATTTATTATTATGGTTAATTTATTCATTTATGATACTATATTATATTAAAGAATACTAAACTCAACTATACTAAAGAATACAGAAAGGATATTTATAGAGGTTAATAAGATACTAATGAAAAACCCGTGACTCCTTCCAGAGTCCAGACACAGCTTGACAGTGATTGGTGATTAAGTTAAAACAATTCACATGAAACTAATGAAACAATCACCTGTTGGTAAAAAATTTATTTTTTATTATTTTATGATTATGACTAATTATATTATTCATTAGGTTTATTATTTAATATTTATTATTTATAATCTAAGTTATTAGTAGTATTAATTTATTATTTTATGATACTATATTATATTAAAGAAAACTAAACTAAACTATACTAAAGAATAGAGAAAGGATATAGACAGAAGGCTAAAAGATAATAATGAAAACCTCATTACTCCTTCCAGAGTCCTGACACAGCTTGACAGTGATTTTAAGTTGAAACAATTCACATGAAACCAATCAAACAATGACCTGTTGGTAAACAATGTCCAAACCACATTCCAAAGCAGCAAAACACAGAAGAAGCAAATGAGATAATATTGTTTTCCTTTTTTCACTGAGGCTTCTCAGCTTCCCAGGAGAAAATCCTGGGCAAAGATTTTTCAGAAAATGTGACAGTGACAGTGGGATTGAGCAGAATCTCACCTGGGTCTGAGTGAAATGTACCAAATGAAGAAGGGGCTGCTCCCCAGCTCACCAGAGATGCTGAAGCTGCCTGAACTTTGCAGCACTGAGCTCCTCAGGCAGGCACTCCTGGTTATTCCAGAGTGCTGGGAGAGCCCTTGGATTGATCTGGTTTGTGCCCCAAATCTTTGGGATCACTCCTCTCCACACAAACACCTCTGACCCCCTCAGATGCCAGAGCTGCTCCCACATTCAATCCTGCTGCACTTCCTCACCTCCCACACACACACTGATGGAATCCAGAGCTGCAATAATAATCACTGTCTTCAACAACAGAGGAGCAGGAAAATTCTACCTTTTTTCTAGCTTTTTCTTCCCTGGCTTGTGCTTTCATTTGCTGGATCTCTATGGAGTCCACTTTTCTCCTCCTCATAAACAGGTCGTGGTTTCCAATGCACAACTGGAAAATCTGGATGGGAAAGGCAAAGCAAATGGGGTTTTGATGGATTTGTGCCCCTGCCAGAGGGACATAAGGCCCACAATGGCCTCACAGCACAATTCTGACTTCAGCACAAGTGCTGGCAGCTCCAAGAAACTCAGCACCCAGGGCAGGCTCACAGCCAAGCACACAAGAGCTCAGGTAAATTTGTAACAGGATGGAGATTCCTCCTCTCCTTCATCTTCCTCTGATCCCATTTTCCTGAATTACACAGGCTGAGATCCCAAGATCACCATCTTGTTTACAAACAATATTTCTCAGTCAGTATCACCAGGCTCAGCTTTAAAGCAGGAAAGCAGTTCACTCACCAGTTTGTTCACTTTGAGCTGAGAGGAGAAGAACTTGAAGACTTCTGCTTTTTTGTCAAGGGGTTTAATAGTTAACTACACAGGCAAAAGGAAAAAAAAAAGAAAGGAAGGACAGTGAGGAGGAAAGCAAATTGAAACTATTAAAACCAATGCAAACTTGAGCACATCTCCACTTCTCTCTGGGGAAGCAGTGATTTATGCCACAAATAGGGGCAGAGGGATGTAAAACTGGTTTTGTTCACAGAATCAAGCTGTGTTGGAGGATAAACCCCCAGGCCCAGCTCAGTGCCAGTGTGGATGGGGATTGTCCTGATGCCACCTGTGCACAGAGCTCTGGAACAGCCCTGGTTACCAGGAGAACAGGACACAGCAGCAATCCCTAGAAGCAGGCATGGCCTTAAAGGCAGGGAAATGTCAAACACCTCTCAGAGCAGCAACCATTGAAGGGATAAACAAATGTGCCAAGGGCCTAAGGGCTTGTTCTTCAGAGCAGCAGGTCAAAGTCTGGAGACTTCCTCACTGTTTCAGTCCCAAGCTGTTCCCAGAGGCCAGGCAGGGTTTTCCTGCTGCCAGCTCAGTGCTTCACTCCATTCCTTGTGCTCTGTTTGGCTGCAGAACAAAATATGGCCCTTTTTTTTTTTTTTTTTAAGGCCCTGTTTTCTGCTCCTCACAGGTTCCCTGGTATTTAATTCCTCTAACTCATTTGCAAAGTAATTCCTGTATAATTCCAGGGCATCTGAGTCACCAGGATCATGTCCTGGAGCTCCTTTCACCCTCTAGGTAATGACTGGTTGCCTTTTGAGGAGCAAGGCAGTGATGTGTCACTGAATAAAGTGAACCTTAAACACAGGGCTGCCCAATTTCCCCCAACAGGGAGTTAAAGCAGTTTATTCACACATCTCAGGGGCAGTTTGATGATATCAGAGACCAAAACTGTTTTGGAGGCAGCAAACCTGCAGTCCCCTCTGATTTAATGGATATGAATCTAAAATCTCATCTCAATTTTAGATCTCAGTTTCTGTGGGCTGTTTTCCAAAAGCCCCACAGGAAATGGAACAGGCTGTGCTGTCCTTTGGCTGACAAATTCCAGGTATTCCAGTAGCACTGTAGTTTCCCTGGGTTTGTTTTTTCTGATTATAGCCTTCCACACAGCCCATGATTTGGACTGAGAATAAATTTCCCTTTCTAGAAGCAAAAGCTGGGCTTCAGAGTGAAATTGCAGTGGTGGGGAGTGAAATCATGTCCCAGCAAACTGGCAGAAGTGAGGCAGAAAACCATTAATACCTCCCTGCATGTCTCCTCTTGCCACTGGGCTCCAAGGCTCAGCTGCAAGGACTTCTGTGTGTGCAAACAGCATTTAGGCTTTTATGGATCATGGAATTCCTGCTGGGATAACTGAGGAAGGCAGGCACGCTGGCATTCATAATATCTGTCTTTTTCTGAGATCAACACATTTGTTTTGCAAAGGCCAAGCAGCAGGGAAGGAGCCAGAACAGAGTCAGAGCTCAGGGAACTGAGCTTTCGAGCTCATCCACAAGGCAGGGCTGTTATTTTTAGTTTTGTAACAAAGCTCCCCAGGATTTTCCCCTTCTCCCCCAAAATTATTTCAACAGAGGAAGCTTTCAGCCTGTTCCAAGAATCCCAGTCCACACCCATGCCCATGGAAAAAGAATAATACATCAAAGCCATCATACCTCTTTCTCACTACAGGAAATGTTTCTGATAGAGCTCCACTCAAAGGATTTATTGGGGGAGAACCTGTTATTAATGCTGTAGATATGAATACCTTTGGCATCAACTCCAAGCAGGAGATCTGTGTGGTTTTTGTTTTGCTAAGAAACAAGAGAGATGAGTAAATGGCATTTTTGGTGACATCAAACAACCACAGACAAGAAGCACCTCTTTTAATATATTGATATTTGCTTGTATTTAGGCAATTGGTGTTTATATAAAATATTATGAATGCTGCCACTGGTAATAATAAACTCAGTCCTCTAGGCTGCTTATAGCAACTCAAACTATTTCTCCTTTCTATTCCATACCTGGAGTTACTCAAAACTTTTCTCAGGTTGTAAAATATTAATCTTGTTTTATTCACCTGCTTATTTAGCAGGCAAGAAAACCAAGTGAGAACAAGACCAGAAGTCAGGAGTCCCAGTTCCAAACTCCCTGGAGGACTTGAAAAGGACAGCACCATTATCTGCAGCCAGTAAAAACTGCTAAAATAAGGCACTTACAGCAATTGGGAAATAATTGACACCATACATTTCCAAGTCTTGGGCAATTTTCAGATAGTTCATCTCAGCTTCATCCCTGGAGAATAAAGCCATGATTATGAAATGCCTTTCCAGCCATTCTCTCCTGGCTGACTCTCCCTTTCCCACTTAGAAAAGAACAGGCAATCTGACCCTTTGTACAAACTTAGTTTTGCCATCTTGCTCTCAATAATAGAAAAAAAAAGGATAATAAAAACAGCATCTGGACAGAATAAAGAATAAAATGAAGAATAATAAAGAATAAAAGTTGCATCTATTTCAAAAGATGACTCATGGATAGTGTAATCTTCATTAAAATTCATTAAAAGTCTTTCCTTGTGTTAGTTTTGCCACTCCATGTCTTGGAAAACCATCCTTCCATTGTTTTCCATGAATATATTTCTTTCAGGAAATAGAGTTCATTGAGAAATGAGTCTTGGACTGAGCTTTTGGCCAAGGCCAAAGAAGAGGGAGAATCTCTCCACCCACTTTTCTCCTCCCATCAAAGTAAATCAGGAAATCTTGAGGAAAATATTCAATAAAAATAATCCTAAGAAGCCTCCAGAACAGAGAGAGACAGAACCCAAATATCAGGAAAATCTGCCTCTGGGTGCTAACAGATCCTATTTATTGTTTAATTGGTTTCCAGACAGGCTGAATTACACTGAGAACAACAAATCCCATAAATAAAGAAATTTTCCAAGAAATGCAAAGGTTTCCTACCTGGCAATACCCCTGTGCTCAGCATACCAAGCAGTGATCTTCTCTTCCCACATCTCTGCTGTCAGCTGGTACTGCCTGAGCACCTGCAGGGCAAGGAGGGAGGTTGGACCCTTGGAAAAATCCAAATCCAAGTTCTGCCTCTCCCAAACAAAGTGAATGCAGAGGTGCAGCTCACAGCTCGGGCATTTTGCAGAGTTTTTAATTAATTTAACATTAATTAATGCTTTAAATGTTTTTAAATTAAGCCCCAGCAGTTGCTGCACTGCAACAAGGAGACTCAAAGATTTTGCACTGCAAAAAGGAGATTAAAGATTTTGCACTGCAAAAAAGGAGATTCAAGCATTTTGGACTGCAAAAAAGAGATTCAAACATTTTGCACTGTAAAAAAAGAAATTCAAATATTTTGCACTGCTAAAAGGAGATTACAGATTTTGCACTGCAAAAAGGAGATTAAAGATTTTGCACTGCAAAAAAGGAGATTCAAGCATTTTGCACTGCAAAAAGAAGAGATTCAAACATTTTGCACTGCAAAAAGATGAGATTCAAATATTTTGCACTGTAAAAAGGAGATTCAAGCATTTTGCACTGCAAAAAGGAGATTCAAATATTTTGCACTGCAAAAAAGGAGATTCAAACATTTTGCACTGCAAAACAGGAGATTAAAGATTTTGCACTGCAAAAAGGAGATTCAAACATTTTGCACTGCAAAAAGGAGAGATTCAAACATTTTGCACTGCAAAAAAGAGATTCAAACATTTTGCACTGCAAAAAAGGAGATTCAAATATTCGGTTTGGTACAAAATTAAGACTCACCCTTTTGGGCAACAGCTCATCATGGGCTAGAAAGCCTGGCTCATGGAAATTTGGGTCATAGTCACCATACTGTCCCAAAAAAAGAAAAGTTATTTCAGTTTGTTAGAGGCAGAATGTTGAGGGAGTTGTTCCTTGCATAGTTTGAAGTGAAAGCTTAATGCAGATTTTATTTTGGTTCCCCTGCACACATCCCCTCAATCTGAGCAGTCCATGAAAGATCCTTCCAGGAAGATGACACTAAAATGTTAGGACCAAATAAATTCCTTAAACTGCAGAAGCATAGAAAAAAATCCTTGTAGTGGCATTTAATGGTTTTGGGTTTTTTTCTAGCTGTGCTTGTACCTCCCAGGATGACAAATTTCACCAGCAAATTTTACCCCTGCTGTGTTTTACACACTACCATGTAGATGTGTTGGGTTAAACCAGAAAAAAGTCAATTAAAAAAGAGATTTTCTATGCACAAACCTTTGCCTGAACAGCATAAGAAGCCAGTAAAACTGTAGCTTCTGGTGAGCAATAGATTTCCTCATCCAGGATCTGCTTCTTCACCTAAACCAACAGAAAAAGGGAACAAGTTCAAAGTCAGGACTTAAGTCAGGCTTGAAATGAAAGCAGACATGCCCAGACTAGAACTTGGCAGCAAATATCACCTTTAGGAGTTAATAACAGCAACAAGAAATTGGCATTCAGGAACACAGGAAGCCTTTAGTTAGCATTGCATTTAATGAGAGCAAAAATGCCAGTCAGCTCTCTCCACACACTTCCATAAGGAGTCCTATAAAAGAAAATCCTATAAAACATCAATTTTATTGTCTGCGCTCCATTTCTTTTAACAATCCTTCTTTTTTCTTTTCCCTGCCTTTGGAAAAGTCAGCTTTGCATCACATCAGCCATCAGATTTTAGGTTGGGAGGGAGCTCTGGAGGTCAGGTCCAAGCAGAGCAGACTCAGGGCTGTGCAGCTGCCATAGAAAAACCATAAGAAATGTTCTGCAGCTTTCAGGAATGAGAGAATAAAGGAGATCCTCAAAAGAGCAGCTGAATAACAAAGCACTTCATTTATTCATTTCCAATGGTCTAAGCACAATCAGACAATGCTAAAGAGTCAACATTCTTTTCATTTTAATAACCTGTGGTGCCACCAAGAGCAGAGGTGTTATAGTTTGTAAGGTGTTGTTGGATTTTAAATCAGTTGTGCAATTTCTGTTTGAAAACCCAAAGAGGGAAGGGGAAATTAATCTTCCCAAATCCTCCTCTCAGGTGTATTTAGCTTAGGAACAAGCACAACAAAATTTTGCATAGCTCACAGTCTTAAACATTTCCAAATAGAAAAATGACTCGAGCTAGCACAAGTTCTGTTTACAAACACACCTCTGTAGGTGCTGGGAACTGAAATGAGCCACCAAGAAAGTTTTTGCTTTTAAATTTAGTCCCTGGTGAGCACAATCTGTGAGGCTGAGTTACAGTGCAGGGAACATTCTTTCTAAGCTGTTAAAATGGAAAGAATGGAAAGATTTTTCTTCCAATTTGGAAAGCTCCAGCTTTCATTCTCCAGAGTGCAAAAATCCTGCTCCAGAATTTAGAACAATGTGGATAAATCCCCCATAAGTGTCTGGGTTGGTTTGTTTGTTTGTTTTTTTCTGATCAGTTTTCACAAGGACTTTTTGCTGAACTTCATGAAGAAGCAATAAATTACCTCATCTCTAAGCAGACAATATTTAGCTTTAGTCATTGACATTTATTCAGGCATTTATGCCACATTAATTTGCAAAGGTCTGGAGAGTCAGGAGAGCTGAAATCTTCAGGCATCCAGATGTCTGAACATGTTTTTCCTATTAGCATCCAGGTGTGAGCTCAAGTTCTTACACTCAGGAAACTTTGCAAGTTCCAATTTGTTTCAGCCTTGTTTTCCTACCTTGGAATGAGAAGAATTTGCTAATTGCATACCTGCTAGTTAAGGCAGGTTCAAGCAGAAAAGAAAAAACAAAAAAAAAAGTGGAAAAATTAGGATTAAAAGAGTTCTGCTGTCCTCATTCCTTTCCAAAATTAGCTGAAGAAATCAATTGCCAAGTGGTTGAAGGTTCTGGATGAGGTTCTGGTGGGTTTATGAACCCTCAGAGCTGCAGCATTTCTCCAGTATTTCATTAGCACATCCTCCTCAAGGAACAAGGGGATTTACTGAGTTTATTTCCAGCTGCAGACTGAATTTATCCCAGCTACCTGCACAGACTCATCCTGCTGGAATAAAGCAACACTCCAGGGGCTGAAACTTCCAGAGCAACTCAGGAGAGAGGCTGAGTGTCCCAGATATGAGAAGTGACCATACCAAGCTCAGCTTTTCCTGGTTGATCCATCTTTATTTTTTATAAAACTCCAGGAATTTGCTCCATCATCTGCTTTTGATGGAGCTCAAATGGTGTTTGCTGCTCTGCTCCTCTCAAACCTTGCCATGTGAACAAACCTGGATTTCAGAATGTCTATCAAATTCCATGATTTTTTATCCCTACAATTCAAAATGAAGTTTTAGGGAGTCCTTGTTTTCTAGAGGTTTTGCTCTCCAGCATAAAATTTCTCTAAATGCCTCACAGTTCTTCCTGCAGTTCCAGCTTTGCATGGAATTTTAATATTTTTAATACATATTAAGGAGCAAAACAAGCCTGGAATATTCAGGTTTGGAATTATCCCCCAAACTGTTGGGTGTTGTCACAAAAACCTGCAGAAAATGAAACATTCAGCTTACCTGGACACAAACCCACAGCAGGCAGGAGAAATGTTTATATTTCATAAAAATAATGTCTACAAAGTTCTTGATACAGCTGAAGCAAGCAAAATTATCCTGAGCTGCCAACAAGATCAAAGACAATGCAAAAGGACTGGGGGAAATACAGAAGGAATTCATGGTTCAAAACTTTTCCTGACCTGAAGGAAGAATAAATGCTGGGTAATTTCCTGTAAGAGTTCCTCTTCTACCTTCTCTGGGTAGAATTTAGCCAAAAAATGAAAGCTAATGGGATCTTCTTTGGGGATTTCTTGATCTAAAACCTGTTTACAGATAAAATAAAATCAAATCAGCAGCAAAAAGGATACATGAGTGTCTCAAGATAATATTCCCAAGGAAAATCAGAAAGCAGCCAATAATCCACTTAAAGCCTCCCCATATTTTAGAGGGGAGGGAAATTCTGAGCTTTAATCTAACAACAATCAGTGGTGATTAGTGTGGGATGCTGCAGGTCAAATGGGATAAAAGCAATCAGAGCAAATAATCCTATTTTCACCTTAAAGAAAGCCACCATGTCCAATTCTGAGCTGTCATGGAACACATCCCTTTAGCTCTCCTGCTCCAGAAAGTCAATATTTATAGAAGTAAATCATTAAATGCCACCCATTTTGTCTCCTGTACCTTTTTGTCCATCTTTAACCAGGTGCACATTCCTTTAATTGTGTACTGCAAGCCAAAGAACCAGGTCTCCCTCAAACCAAGGGCTCGGCACACCAGGTCAAACAAATCCTTTCCCTTCCACTTCATCTGAGAGAGAGAAAAATCAAGAAAAAAACATGTATATCCTAAATGAATTTGCTCCATTTCAGCCTTTTCTCCTATGAAATCTTATTTATCTTTAGGTTTTTAATGAAATATTCTTGCTGCTGTGTCAGAGTTGCTGTGTTCCACCTCCTCTCCCTCTCCAGACATATCCAGAGAGCAGCTGGAGTCATTTCACATTTCACCACCCAGCACTGGAGGGAATGAGGATTGTATCATGGATTCCCTGGGATGTGGCAAGGTCTTTATTAATATTTGTCCAAAATTTTCACTCAATGGTTTGTACAAATTGGAGAGACTGAGAGAAAGCCAGGGGAAATCAAATCAGGGCACAGGGCAGGAATGGTGAACATTGAGAACAGATCCACCTTTCACACCCCTCAGGTGTTTCAGTGGCACCAGGCCAAGCCTTTATCCTACTCTGATTTAAATGAGTCTTCTTCAATATTTTCATTTCAATTTAGCAGCCACAGAAAGCAAACTTTGATTCAAGGTCCCAAATTCACACAAGTCTGATGCCTTGTTCCCTTCACCAGAGGCTGCTCCTCTGTTCCACCACAGTTCAGAAAGATGATTTTAGCTAATTGCTAAAACTGAAAACTAATTGGCAAAAAAAAAAGGGAACTTTTAGGCAGTATTTGAGTGGAAAGCTGGAAATTATCCCAGCAAAAGAGCAGAGTCTGGGGAGAAAGGAGAGGTAGCAAAGGAAGGAATACACTGTTTGTTAACAAGGACTCTGATCTCTAAATCAGATTTTCCAAATCCTTTATTTTCACAATTCTGCCTGCAAGTACTGCAGAGCAGTAAGTCATCCAAGATTAATTTATCCTGTCTTTGGAGGGCCTAATAAATCACATTAAATGGCTCACAGAGCAGTCAGGTCTCACTAAAACTGCCAGTCCCACTGGAACTGAGTTTTCCAACTTCCCAAAATACCTGTGTGTCTTGTTTTGCTTTTGCTGGATGATTAGGAATTAATTAATCAGGGACAGTTCTGTCCCTTCAATACTGCAGCCCAATTTATTTAGCAATTGATCATTTCTTTTTCCCCAGCCATGATTTCCCTAATTAATTTATCAGCTATAATTAATAGAACTGCCAGCTTTTTCATCAATCCTTTTTTCTCTTCTGCCCAGAGATCCAAACACCCATTGCAGGTAAAGAACTGGAGTTTATAAATGGAAAATTGGAACAGAATGTCCCAGCTCAACAAAAGAACCAGTTTATAAATTATTTTATCAACATCTAAGCACCAGCTCTGATCAGGCTATCCAAGCTGGAAGTGTCTTAAAGAGCTGTGGCGGTTCCAAAAAATAATAATTTTATAGAGAAGTAGGAATCATTGCAAAGAATTGGAATGAAGAAAGCAGGTTTAGTATGAATTTAGCTGTGTCAGTCAAATGGATTTCATGCAAACAGCTTTAAATTCTAAACAGAGCTAAGAGAACACACCTGAGATTAAATAATCCATCATTTATAAAAATAACAGATCAGTTTTAAGCTGATAATCTGATTTTTTCCAATTTCTTGCTAACACAAAGGGCATTCCCCAGCACTTGCTGACACTCTCACCTCACAGCTGAACTCCATCTCAGCATCCACTGTTATAATTCTGACTTTAAAAGTCTTTGGTTGTTTCTTCTTCAGGCCTCTGATGGACATATTTTTCAGCTGATGAGGGCAGCCACACCTGAAATTAAACATTGAGGGATGGAAATTCAGCAGCATTTTCTTGGTCAGATTCCAAACCAGGATGAGTCCAAACATGCAGAATAAATTCACCCGTTAGAGATGCATTTTTTGTGGCTAATAAGGATGTTGAAAGAAAAAAACCTTTTAAATTCGTTTGCTCCTTAAAGGAAGTTGCTCAGAAAAATGTTATTGCTGTCTTTTCTCAGATTTTGGTTATCACAAATAAAATTCTCTTTCTCTGCAGCATCTCCACTCAGTAGAACACCAGAAAATGCAGCTAAAATTTATTCTATCAAATCCAGCACAATCCTTTCCCATCAGTTATGGCTCCTTCAGCAACTAAACTATTAAATTTCTTTATAACATGAGGTTTTAACTCCCTGAAATTATACAAATGCCAAGAATTTATGCAATGAAATTCAGCTGAATTTACCACATTCCCATGTGCTACTCACTCACAACGATAAAAGTCATTAAAAACAGGAATTTTCCTAGGGAAGTTCTCGTGAAATTAATTTAATTTTGAAGAAACTGACAGAAAATTCCACCAGAAATCTTCTATTCTAAATGTAATCACCTCCATGCCACCCAAAAAACTGAGGAGATGCTGCTTCCACAGGCACAAAAGTCTTGTGGAAAGCAAATATTGAAAGCTGGAGTCAAATGATGGTGTGAATCTGCTCCAGGCAGTTCTCAGGCATTTCTTTCTGAGCACAGGAAATCTGCCTGTAAAGGTTTTTGCTTCTTTTTACTTTATAAAATTAACAGGTCAGACTTGTATAATGTAGTGAGAACCTGTGAATTGTACAGGGCAAGAGACTGAGGCATTCCTGGTTTTCTGCAACACAAAACTATTACAGTGTGGCAGAATTCCAATCTCCCCTTGAGGAATTCCAAAATAAAGCTCTAGCTGAAACTGAAAATTTCCATTTGCCTGCACCTTCCAGGATTTCATAAAATATTTTGCTCCTGGTTTTTTTTTTTCTGCTCAGCTCTAAATTGGCTTCAAATGTATTGATTTTTTCCACTTACTTTGTTTGTGCCACCCATCCACAAATTTTGAGGGGTTAAATAGGAGGTGAAATAGATATGGAAGTTTTTTTTGAGGTGAAACAGATATGGAATATTTTCTTTAGAGATTATAGGGAAGTTGAATAGATAAAACAGTTACCAAATCATAGGGATATCAGAGGCAGAGCTGAGAACAAGTGATGGAGACAACTCAGAGTGGGGAAGAGGAGCTCAGGAGGAAATTCATCCTCCTGCCACCACTGGGAGCTGGGGAGTCCTTTCCCTCCAGGTGGCTCTGGTGGAGCTTCTCTGAAGTCTTTTTTGGGTTTAGGGCACCACTTCTGGAGCTGGGAACACAACTGGAGTCCAAAGGAGAGGTGCAAGGGCTAGAAAATCATCTGTGGGGAGATGAAACAGGTTAGAACAAAGGGTGAGTGGTGAGACATGGTGATGGCTGTTCTTCAGGACAAGGAATAATGGGGTTCATGAAGTCACAGACCGAGGAAAATTCAAGGATATTATGGTGATGGAAAAGCATTTCTCTTTCTGAACTTCCCCCAAAACAATGGGACAGCATTGTCCTGGAGACTGGAGGCACCTAAACCCTCAAAAAACTCCCCCCAAGCTGGTTCCTCCTGTAGTGCCCAGGACAGGCCTCACCACCAAAACCAGAGAAAATGCAAGAACAGCAAACCCAGAGCCCAAACCCCATCACCCCCAGGGCACCTTTCTCCTCAGGGATTATATTTTAGAGTGAAAAACAGATCTTGCCACAAACTGTCCTCTATAACTTAGGCAGCTCAGGTCTTTTCTACTTAGCAACGCAAAGAGTTTTCAATTAAGGAAAAATATTGAAAATCCCCAAAGTGATCAGAGCAATATTGACAGGGAGACCATCATGTGAGGGCATCCAAACCAGCAGTAAATTACCACAGACATCTTTTGATCTCTAATCTGCAAAATTAAATTTTAATCTGTTGCATTCCAAAGATCTTTTCCATCAGTTTTTTTTCAAAACTGTAAATAATTGTACCATACAGCATTTATAGCCTGAGAACTACAGAGTTCTACACAAAAATGGAAATGGTTTTATTAGTTTCTAAAAGAAACATCAATGGTTGAAAACTAAGGAGAAAAAAGCTTCATAATTCATTTTTAATATGTAACCTGAAACAGCCAGCTGAGTTAAACAGGAACTTGGAGTTAAGGCCAGTACAGAACATTCTCAGAGTTTCATATGGAAAATTCTGAACAGATAAAATTGAACAGCTGGAGAAAAATGTACTCATTTTCTCAAAATATGAGAAAAATACCAGAGCTGTTCATTTGGACTTTGAAGTTATTTCTTTTTTTCTTATATAACCAGGTTGAAACGACAATATAATTTGCTCAACATTTCCAATAGCATTTTTTTTTGTTCTTTCCAGAATTTTTATTCCATGGAAAAGTACATTCTGACTCACAGCAAAAAGACATTTTTGAATATCAAATTTTCCCCAGAAAAGTAAACTGCATTTTAATCAATAGCACTGGTAAAGAAATTGGAAAGGGTTTTCACACTGAATAGCTGAAATGAATGTCAGATCCTGACAACAGAAGCAAGAGCACTTAGCAGACAAGATTTTAGAGAAAGAACTTTTTCAAGTAAGAGAAATCTTGCTAAAAAAAAAGACAAGATTTTAAAAAAAGAAAAAATGACAAGGGTTTGCAATTTTTTGTGTAAATGCAAAAGCAATTCCTTCTAACAACAGGGAATCAAGCACTCCAAGGCTGGTGACACCCAGCTCCAGTGATTTATCCCTGCAGGTGCCACAGGGAATCCTGAAGGAGCAAAATGTGAGGGATCAGAGCATGAATGCAAAACAGGGCAGGGTGATGAAAGAGTCCTGCCCAGGCAGAACCTGGGAACACAGAGTTCAGGAGCTGGGAACAAGCACAGGGAGATGAGTGATAAAAGCTTGGTGTGGTGAGGGGAACAGCAAGGCAGAGATGGGGAATAAAATGCAAGGAACAAAAAAAACCCCCAAGTCTCAGTTGGTGCCCAAGATGAAGGGAGGGACATCCAGCAGCTCTGGGTTTGAGTGTTCTCCCTCCTGGAGAAGGAGAAAGCAGCAGCAAAGCGTGGGGGAAGAGCAGGAAGAACTGGCCAGGTGGCTGTGTCCCAGCCATGCTGGGGTGTCCCAGCACAGCCCTGCACTGTGATCCACGTGGGGAGGCACCCACAGAGCACTCAGCACCCACCCACGGGCAGCCAGGGAGGGAAAAGAGAAACCAGCAGCACCACACACTCACCAAGCTCCAGAAACCCACCAGGCAAAAACCTCGAGCTGCCCAAGAGTGAGAGTGCAACTGATGCTCAAGGTGAATGGATGGGGTTTGTAGGGTTCTCCACGGGGTGTAAAACCCTCCCTTGAGGTGGCACTGGCTCTCAGTGACAGTCATGACCATCCAGCACACTCGGGGCAGCCACATTGGGGTGAAAAATCATCAGTTTTCACACACACACACAAAATTCAGCAGCAATTTTTAAGGTAAGAACTCAGGTGCAGCCAGGCAAAGAATTAATGGCAATCGAGACCCCTCTTACACCTTCATAATGAATCAGCCTTGAAAGGATCAGCATGGTCCTTCCAGGAGCTGGAAACACAAAACCTTTGGGACAGCAACGAGGATTCCAGAGACTTGGGAACGACTTAAGAGCCACCAGCAGAAGATGCTTGAAGCACCCCAGTGCAAAATCACATTAGCACAGCCACTGCTGCAGCTTGAAAGAGTGTGAGCGCTGAAATATTTACTGCAACTCCGAGTGGCAAATTCCCTTGGCTCATTATGTTTCTCCCGGTTCCTGAATTTCCATACTCCAGCTCGGCAATGAATGCAAACGATCTGAATGCAGACAACACAGGCGGGCGAGCGTCGTGGGCTCCGTGCAGTTGTTGACTCACGCTCCTGCCTCTGCTCCCTGCCCGAGGAACGATTTCAGCAAAGAATTCATTGTTTTAAAATGGGTCAGCAAGATAAAGCGTTTGTTTTGGTTTTTTTTTTTTTTACCCCTCACTCTTAAAATAAGTTATCTAAAGTCACCAGTTGGATCAAGACTTACCTCACAGATGCTTTTTGAATGATGGTAAGAAAGGAGAAAAAAAATCCCTTTTAATCCAAAAACTCCGTGTGTTCCCCGCAGACATCAATATGCAGCCCTCACAAGTTTTGCCACTGAGAATAAAATCCAAGAACAACTTTTCTACTTGATCCCCTTCCCTTTGTTTCCATGAAGTGCAGCATGTTAGCGCCCTCTGAAAAATCAAAGGATTGCTTTCCCAGGTGATAGGAACTCTTTAACCATTTCCTGCCTGCACCAGGGCTCCTCCCCAATTCACTCCTCTGTAATTCAAATAACCAGGCACTAAAATAAGAGAAAACCACGAGGTTTGGCTTGGATAGCTGTAAAAATGGATCATGAACTTCTGAATAATTTCTTGGGTGGTATCTGATCAAGTTATTTCAACAGTGTCTCCTGTTCTGCACATATCAGCCACCTTAAGAAGGGAAACTGCCTGGAGCTGTGCTGTTAATTAAATATAATTCCCTACCTGTCCTCTTCCTGCCGTGAGAGGCGATGGGACACCCACAGCAAAAAGAGAACAAGGCTCAAAACTGGGCAGCAGCCAAAATATCAGCAGAAAGGGGTAAGTGAGCACATTTAAATAAAAAAAGGGATGGTCTCAGACTGAAGTCACAGGAAAGACCAGGAGCACATTACCTCGAAGACCAATAATTTTGCCATTATTCAGTTTCTAAGTGGTTTGGAGGTTTTTTTGCTAAACCTCCATTTTATACACAGATTTACAGAAACTGAGTATCTGCCAGGTTATGGATATATATCTAGGTTATGGATAGCAAGGACAGGCCAGCTCTTACTCCATATCTACTATAATTATTCCGGATTTATATGGAAAACCTTTAAACTGAGATGGGAGATTCAGATTAGATATTAGGAAAAAGGGTTTTCACTATTTGGGTGGTCAGGCATGGGAATAGGTTGCCATGGTCTGGTTACCATCCCTGGAAATGTCTGGATTGTGATGGGTTTGGGGTTATGGTGGCAGTGATGGATACAGACCTGGACTCAACAATCAAAGAATCCGAATATCCTGAATTAAAGGCACTCATCAGAAGCATTGAGTCTGATTCCTGACAGGGCGTTCCAGGAATCCCAGCACGTATCAGAGTTCCTGAGCTCTGTCAGGTTTGGTGCCATCACCACTGCACCAAGGAGCCTGTTCCAGTGCTCCAGCACGCTGGAGGGAAAAAGCTTTCCCTGATATCCAAAACAAACCTCCCCTGGCTCAGCTCCAGCCGTTTCCTCAAGTCCTGTCACACATGAGATGGATCAGAACCTGCTCCACCACTTCCCATCATGAGAATATTGAGGACCCCAACAAGATGTGACCTCAGTCTCATCATCTCCAAGCTGAACAAATGAAGTGACCTAAGCCACTCCCCTTAAGGCATCCCCTCTACCATCCTTAAAGGATTTTTAAAGAGCTGTTAGAGATTTTTCCAACTTTAACTATTCTCCGCAGACACAAACCGCACCCACATCGCCCCCACTGCGTCTGAGGGAGCGGCCGCCGCCTGCGCCTTTAAATACCCCGATAAGCCACGCCCCCGGTCCCGCCCAGGCCCCGCCCCTTCCCGCCGCGCGGCGCTTCCGTGCTCGGCGCCGCCCGTTCCGGGCCCGTCTCTTTAAGGCCCCCGAGGCGCGGCGGCGGCAGCGGCGGTGAGAGGGGACGGGGCTGCCCGGGGTCCGGGCTCGCTTGTGCGGGTTCCCCCAGTGCCGCGGCTGTGCTCTGAGTGCTGCGTGACCCGCCCGGCTGAGCCCCACTGCCTACGCGGCCCTGCTGGCACGGAGGCGCTGGGGCAGGGCCTGGTGCGGAGCGCTGTGGGAGCCGCGGTTGGGGGGGCTGAGGGCTCCCTCTGTTTAATTCTTCTTTTCTTCTGCTACCGGTGCTCCGTGGGTGTTGCCCATGCTGCACACGCCTGGCTCCGTGGGGTGTTTGGCCGTGGGGTGCAGGAGGGCCCCCACGCTGATTCCTTGCAGCCCCCGAGTGTTTACTGAAGTGTTTCATCCTCTGGCTCTGTCCCTAAACTCTGCCTTTAATGTGTTGGGACATCAAAGCGAGTGTCTCGCAAATTGGGGGGCATGGAGAGTTCACAGGTGTTGGTTGTGCTTAACCAATCTTAGTGGGAGAGAAAATGGTCATTAATCTCCATTAGTTTTAATATTGATTCAAGGCTTTTGTTGGCTTTCCCCCTGATTCTTGCAAGAGTGGTATAGAAAGCTCTCCCTAATTAAACCAAAGAAGGTAATGGAATAGAACTTACTTGCAGGAAAGAACTAAAAAGCAAACACGCATACTATGGATCAGACAGCTCTTTGATGTGTCATTTATGGCTTGAGAAGCTCATTACCTTCCTTAGGTTCCATCAGCTGTGCTGATAATGAGAGGCACAGAAGCAAATGACTTTGAACAAAAGCTGTAGGCTGCTCCCTTCTTTGGCTGAACAGGTTTCCAGCCGAAACAGCTGCTGGAGCGTGTGTAATTCATTATTAAATGAATCATTCCCACAGCTACACTTTGCTCTGTTGTGTTTGTGACAAATGGAATGATTCATTTTTGTGGGGTAAGGTCTCTTCCTCATGCTCTGTCCAGTTTTGCTGCTGTCCTGAAGGAACTTTTACTGGTAGCAAAGACATAGTGACATCCCTTCTGTATTGTCAGAAAGGCTGAACTTGTGCAATAAATGGAATTTTTGAACTGTTCTTCCAACAAAATGACCTAATGAAGCTGTTTGTCTAAAATAAGGAAATTTTTGGTATCGATCAGAAAACATTTATGGTTTTTACTTTGTTACAATAACACATCTGCTTTTCTTGCTGCCAGGCACTGCATGACCATAACTGCACAATGTCTGTCCCACGTGGAGCTGTCCATGCAAAATGGATAGTGGGGAAAGTAATTGGGACCAAAATGCAGAAAACTGCCAAAGTGAGAGTGACAAGGCTCGTGCTGGATCCCTACTTGCTAAAGGTAACACCAGTGAGCAGCTTCTCATGCCTGGTGGGGTTTGTATTTTCTGCAGAAATGTTCTGCTGATTCAACTCTTAAAAGTTTTGATGACTCTTTACAAATGAAACTCCTTAAGGATCTGGCTGTGGGGATGACTGCAAAGGATGAAAAGCAGTGAGTGGTGAGGACTTACAAATTACCTGCTAAGTGTATTTCTTTGAAGTGCCTTGTTAATGCACTTTATTTGATCTTTTTGGGAAGGTAAGCTTTTGTTGTTTCACACTTAGATTTAATTTTTCATGTCGATGTGGAGCATGCTTTGGAGACTTGACAGTTTATTAGTCACTTGTACAATAAATTTTAGAGCTGTGTTTTTTCTGTATGTGTAATTGTAACATTACTGTGATTTTGGATATAGCCCTTATGGATGCTCTTCAGACAAGAAGGTTAAAAATTGTACTTTCTCCATCTTAAATAGAGAAACAGTGGTACATGGAGGTAGGATAAATTGCTTTTGGTGACCAAAAGGTTAAGGATAGAGTCAGGATTGGAAAATGGGTCTTGTGGAACCCATTTCAATTTTCTATTCAGTCAAAGAGCCTTTATTTATTTCTTAACCTATTTCTTAAAGGATTCTGAATTCTGCTGTTCTAATAAGAAAAAAAAAAGACTTTTTATGTTAGAAAAATTATTTCAGCAAGAAAACTCTCACATAAAAAACATCAAAATGCAGATTTCAGAGCTTTTTCTTCCTCATCACCTTTCCTCCAGGCTCAGTTGGCAATCCTGGCAGGAGATTGGGGAGGGCAGTGCTGTGCTGTCTGTGGAGAACCTGTAGAGTGCACAGTTGCATTTCTCTCCATGATCCAAACTGAATCTCACTTTAAAACATACATAAAACTTTAGTGAAATTTATTTATTTGATAATTATTATATATTTACCCATCACATAATTTTGAAATATAATACCAAGGTTTTCTCTTTTTTTATTTTTGTTCCTTTTACAGTTCTTTAACAAAAGAAAAACCTATTTTGCCCATGACCCACTGCAGCAGTGTGTTGTTGGAGACATTGTTCTTCTGAAAGCTCTGCCTGAGAGAAGGAGCAAACACGTGAAACACGAACTGGCTGAAATTGTGTTCAAGGTTGGCAATGTCATAGATCCCATCACAGGAAAGCCCTGTGCAGGAACCAGATTCCTGGAAAACCTGTCAGATTCAGAAAATCTCACCGAGGCAGATACCACCTATCTAAGTGAGAAACTGCAGGAACTTAAAGTTTGTTCAACAGACAAATAGTGGGAGAAATCTTTTAAGCAGAGGGCTTCCAGCTTTTGTGTCTCTCTGTCAGGGATGTTTGAGGCCCTGCTGTGATATGTTAAATGTTTCAATGAAATTTGTAGTCAAAATAAATAGTAAATGTAGTTGCTTATGCAAAGAGATGTTGCAGATTGATGGGCACCTGGAGCTTTGAATGAAAATAGAGAGAGAAATGCAAGTTTAGTGTTCACACTTCATTTTGTTGCCTGTAGTTTTGCCCCAGTGACAGTTCCCAAAGGCAGCTGCCCTCCTGGAATGACCTCTCTGTGTTCAGACAAGACTACAGCTGTGTGATGTTTCATTTTGGTGGGAGGGTCATTATATCATTATATTATTTGGTTGTTCTGTATTTCAGGCAGTCTTTTGTGGTTTGTAGGGTTACTGGAGATGATGCTATTAAAGCTTTTGAAAGGAAGTGTAGAATTTTAAAAGCAGCTGCATGCTTGTGTCCTTATTTTCTCTTACAGTGCCTTCTGACTTCCAAACTGTAACAAAAACACAGCCCTTTGCCTTTATAGTGCAGAGAGGTGAGAATCAAAGCTTTGGGGAGCTGAGTGTGGGTGGCTCTGTCCCTGTCCAAGGGCAGGATTTCATTCTGGGAGAGCTGAATCTCTTTGAGCTGATGAGAATACAAAGCTTAAAAATTATTAGATTTATTCTCATCAGAAAAGCTAATTAAAATAACACATTTTAGGGAGCTAGAGGGGCTGGTTTGCTGCTTGCTTTAGTGTGGAGCTAAAGGCCAGAGCAGTTAGTGATGAAAGATGACTTTATCCTGGTGCAGCTCTGGGGATCTCATGTCCTCTCCTCCAGGGCATGCAGCAAGCTGAGAGCCTGCAGCTGTTGCAGCAGCCTCAAATTCTGACTTTGGATCTAAAAGGGCATCTGCCTCAAAATTTGGCAGTGTGGGAGGGGACAGTGGCATAGGAGAGCTGTGAGAAATCCTTTCCAAAATGTCTGTTGGTCTTTAGTAAACAAAACAAGGTTTATCAGACCTAAAATCTCCTCTGACCCAAAATATCTTACTTTAAACAGCTGAGTAGCTTCCAGTTGGGTTTCTGCTGTTGTCAGATTATTAAAGATCATTTGCCCTTTAACTTCCTGCACCAGATCAGTTCTGGCTGTCTAAAAAGCCTGACTGAACTCAGCTAATTATTTGGGAAGAGGAATGAGAAACTCAGAAGTTCTTTTGGTGCTTCAAAGCAGAAAATGCTGCTCTTTGAATGCCAAGGTTCATGTGGGATGTCAAGAAACTTTCCCTGAAATGTGTCTGTGTGAAATTCTGTGGGCACAGGCTCTGAGGTTGAGGAAGTGCCTTAAACATGTGGCTGTAGGGTTTTCCTTGTTGTTTGTGGCAGAGGTTTAGGTTTATGTAAATTCCTCAGGAACTGGAGCTGGCTGATCAAAGCAAAGGAAAAACCTGAGCTGTGATTCCTGTCCAGGTGAATGCAAAATGTGAAACTTCATCCAAGCAGAGATTGGGAGAACTTGGATACAGGGTAGAGTTTGGCCCTGGGCTGTAGGGAATGCACTGAAGTTCTGGCCAAGCAGAACTTGACCCTCAATATATGGGATAGAAGTGTTCTAATCACTACATAATTATAAAAAATAGAAAATGTTTCCTATTTGCTTAATAGGTTGCATCTACATCTAATTAGGGGAATGAATATTTTCTTTTCTTATAATTCCCCTTGAGTAGCCATGAAAATGCTATTTTTTTTTTCTATAAGATTGATTCATCACAAGGTTATAATTTTTCCAGTGTAGGCTCTGGGAGGGTTGCTCAAGAACTTGCCACACTGTCAGATCAAAATGTGACTCAAACCAAATTACATATCAGACTGTGTTATTTAATAGAGTGATGGCAATTGTAGGTTAAATTGTTTTAAAGTACAAAGATTGTACTTTTGTGATGTTAAAGCACATCATATGTGTTATCTTCTGGATTAGTCTGAGAGCGCTGATAGAAAAATCATAAAATGGGAAGGGAAAGTTTATAGGGCCAAGATAGAGTCATTATAGGTGTTAGGTGGAATGATAAGGATTAGTCACTGACTGCTTTCTGTGTTTATTGGCTTGTTGCTTTTAGAACTGCCCTTTAATTATTACCCTAATTATCACTTTATCCTCAATTTGAAGTGATTTAAGGATTCGATGCCAGCACACACCTCCTCCTCAGCCAAAATTTCTCTGAGTACAGAGGAGCAGCATGAGGAAAACCCTTCAGCTGCCAGCAAGTGAAAAACGTACCAGGAGGGCAACAAACAGGGGCTGGGGGTCCCTAAATCCGGCTGTGTACCCTAAAACCAGGGCTGGGATTCCCAAAATTGGGGCTGGGATCCCTCTAAATCTGACTGGGGGCCCCAAACTGGGCCTGGAGTCTCTCAAAACCGGGGCTTGGGGGTCTCACTAAATTCAAGTGGGTCCCTCCCAAAACTGGAGCTTGGGTGCCCCTAAACCAGGGGATCCTCCAAAACTGTGGCTGGGGTCCCCCCAAATGCAGCTAGATTCCCCAAACCAGGCTAAATTTAACAGAGTCTTCCCAAACTGGGGCTGGGGTTCCTCAATGTCTGACTAGGTGTTCCTAAAACAGGGCAGGATCCTCCTAAACCCGACTTGGTCCCCCCAAACCGGGCCGTGGGGAGCCCCAAAACTAGAGCTGGGTGCCCTATACCTGAGTAGCTGTCCCTAAACCGGGACAGGGTCCCCCTAAACCCGACTTGGGACCCCAAAACTAGAGCTGGGTCCCCTATATCTGAGTAGCGGTCCCCAAAGCTGGGCAGGGTTCCCCTAAACCCGACCTGGTCCCCCCAAACCGAGCTCTGGGGGTCCCGGGGCCGTGAGGGGGTCCCGGGGCCGTGAGGGGGTCCCGGGGCCGTGAGGGGGTCCCGGGGCCGTGAGGGGGTCCCGGGGCCGTGAGGGGTCCCGGGGCCGTGAGGGGGTCCCGGGGCCGTGAGGGGCCGCGCATGCGCAGGCGGCGCTGCCCGCGAGGGGGCGTGGCCGCAGCCCCCGGCCCAGGAGGGAGGCGGCGGGAGCAAGATGGCGGCGCGAGTGCTGCTGCGGGGGAGCCTGGCGGGATCGCCCGCCGTGCCGCGCCTGCAGCCCGGCGCCGGGCTGACCCTCAGGTGAGCCCTGAGGGGGCGAGGCGGGCGGGACGGGGCCGCCCGGGGGAAGCCGCACGCGGAGCCGGCGCCGCCCGAGCCACCCGGAGCCCCGCCGCGCAGAGCGTCCCCTTACCAGGCTGGAAATGGCGCCCCGCTGGCGGGGCAGCGGCCGGGCCTGGGGCGGGGAGTGCGAGGAGGCGCCGGGGTGTCCCTCAAGGTCACGGGCCGCAAGGCCGGCCCCTTCCTTCCCTCCTCCCAGTCCGCCCCTGGGTGGGAGCGTGGCTGTGGCCGGGCGGGTGCCCGGGCTCGGGGGGCAGCGAGAGCCGATCCCTGCACCGCCGCCTCAGCCCCGCAGCCCTGCATGGACACCCCCGCACGGAACACACGGAACCGGGCACCCCGCGGCTCTCGGGCCGTCCTGCACACGTGTAATGCCGGCGTTTCAATGCCTGGATGCTCGCTGGCCCTCCAGGATCCCAACTCCTCCGAGCAACAGGGTGCACAGCCCAAAATCTGCATTTCCCCGGGGCTGGGCTGCCTGGCTGCACATCGCGACGTCTTCCTGCCCTCACCATTGACGGGCACTCGTAGGATCCGCTCGGGACTCACGGCTGGTGTTTCCATGTCCCCATGGGAGCTGGGATCTGCGCCCCTCTCCCGTGCCAGGGCACACAGAGAGGCGCATCCCGCAAGGTTTGGGGTGTGAGGATTGGCATTTCTGTGTGCAGGGGTGACACACACACACACACAGCTCCTGGGGTGCCTGCCAGGTGTAGAAAACAGGCACAGGGTGATGGAAACACGGGAATTCCCAAACTCGGATGGATCTGCACAGTTTTTCCTCCCTTTCTTTGAAACAGGGAAAGCTGCTGCTTCAAGCTTCAGAAAATGCAAAACTAAAAGCATCTCTGCAAGCAGCTGTTCAGGGGATATGTTTTGAGGTTTTACGTGCATGTTTTGGGGTTATTTTACTTTCAAATAAACTTTGTTTAGACCACAGGTCAAAAACTGTCAAAGATAAACAAGTTGGTTTTTTTACTCTTCCATGCAGATTTGATTACTACAAAATCTAAATGCTTGACCTGGTGTGTCCCACCCTGGTTATATTTTATGCTGAAGCAGGAGCTAAGTGTAAAGAAGTGTTTTCCCTTACATTTTTAATCTAATCTAAGCAAGCTATTCAGTATTAGGCTTTTGTGTTCACAGCCCAACCTTTGCAGCAAGAAAGCAAAGCCCACAGTTAATGTCTGCAGCTTGAGAACTTGCTGCCAAAGACAAGCTGGTGCTCACAGCTGTTGAAAGACCTGAATTCACTGCCTGTTCCTCCAGAGCTAATTTTGGGTACAGATTGCCCAAAAAATTCAACCAATGATCAGTTCAGGGCTTTGTGGTTCAGTGATATTTTAGGATATTGATTAAAAATCAGGCCCTTGAATCTCAGTTTGGGTGCAGTGAGCATCTGCTTTAATAAACTCAGCCTGTTACCTTTGTTCTGTGTGAGGTGTGTATTTAGTTGTGATTTGTTAATCAGTGCTCATGAGGAGCTTTACAGCTGCTGGGGGGGAGATTTTCCATAAATGTGAAGTATTACTCATGTCACTGTTTTGAAAATTAACCACACCTCCAGTTTTAGGTGCAGTTGAACATTTAGATCATGAGATTCTCCTAATAGCAAAGAAATTTGCTTTTCAGAGTTATCCCTGTAGCTCCAGCTTAATCCTACTGCTGTAGTACACAAAAAGCACCAGGATTATTTCTCTTTGCTCTTCAAAGTTTGCTGCAAACAATAATCCTTGTAGATGAGTTTTCTAAATTACTTTGCTGACTTTGTTGAATAAAGGAGAGGGAATGGTTTAAAATGAGAGTATTGCAGGAGTGGGCTTGACTTCTGCCTCCTGGAGCCAGTGAGGGCTTCATTTGAGGGAGCTTTTTAAAACAAAAACTTGGGGGAGCTTTTTAAACCAAAAATTGAGCACCTCAGAGCTCAGAGAAAGCTCCACTCCAGCAGCAGCCTTACCATGGAATGCCCTTCAAATGCCTGCCCTCAGGAATGGCTGAGGCTTCCAGCTCAGCCACATGTCAGTGTGTGTGCCCAGAGCAAGGGAGGCACCATTTTCAATAAACACACCAAGATTTAGACTTTATTTCTTCCTGCTGAAGGTCATCTCAGCTGTGGTTGTTTCTCTGCTGTGAAATACTTTTCTCTATGCTGCTCCTATGGGCAGAACCAGGTCATTATGTTCTTTTCTGACACTGGGATTAAAAGGTGGATTGTTGTAAAAAACTGGTTTTGTGTAATGCAGGTGTGTCCAGGGGCATGTTTTCCCAAAGGAAATTGAGATTTTATTTCCCTATTTTTTTTTTCCTGGTAGAAAGCTTTGGGCTGGAGGTCCAGCTGTCTTCTGGACCCCCAAATCAGTAACTAAGGGTGAAAAGTTGACATTTGAGGCAGGAAAAGGCTGAAATTTCCAGCTTAGAAGTAAATATATGTTGTAAATATAAATACCACATTTAATATTTTAATTTCAGGAGAAGCTTGTGACAGAATTCATTTTCTTCACTGTGCCTACTATGAGGCTGTCAAAAAAAGGCAAATTGAAGGAAGAGAAAGAAGCAAAACCATTTGAGCTTCTCAGACATTGTAGAGGATCAGTTAAATGAATCAGATTCCTTGTCCTGCTCATCTGGAAAAGGGGAATAATTCCTTTAACACATCACTGTAAACAGCACAGTTATCACTTGGTCTGTGTGCTCTGATGTAAAGGGAGGTGACACTATTCTGAAAGTGTTCTTGGAGAAGCTGAATAAAGATTAGATAAGAAAAGAGAGTGAAAATGTTGTGTTTTGAGGCAAGGAAACGTGGAGGTTGTGCACAGAGCCTGGCTCTGAGTCCCTGCGAGTTGCTGGAATCTGGAATTGAAATATTTCCTGGCTGATTATTTCCTACCACTCATCTTCTCTCCCAAATTAGCCTTTCATGCTATTTTTCCTCTTGAAAGACATTTCCCTTTCCCTTTTGTAGAGCTGTCTTTAAGCAGCACAGGAACATATGGCAGTTCCTTTCCCTTTTACACTCTGCAGTTTTCCTTCTGCACCTTTTTTGCTCTTTTTCACTCCTGACTGTTTACACCAGGCCAGAGCCAGCCCTGGGCAAAGACACTGGGTTAAAAAGAGGAGAAACAGCAGCAGAAGCAGCCACTGCACAGGGAATAACCATGGATAATGTGCATTGTGGAAATGGATTTGTTGAGAATTTTTAAAGTTTTGTAAAAGATTTTATATAGATTAATTGTTACAGTGACAATGTTAATACCTGGTGTACTCCACACAGCAAATGATGAACAAGGCCATCCAAGAAGGTTTTTTCTGTTCAAGAGAGGAGGGAAATGTGGGAAATGGATTTGTAAAGAATTCTCCAAGCCTGGCAGAAGGCTCACACAGTGTGTGCAAACCTGGAGATAAGAAATGCTGACTTAGCAATGCCATAAAACACAACAGACATTGCTGAGAGAGGAACAGAACTAGAAACAAGTTTTAAAGGATGGCCTTGCAAATCAGACTGGATACTTTAGAGAAACAGAACTATGAAAGATGCACTGTAGTGGGACCCATGAGGGGTAATTTTAGATTATTGGCTTTAAGGCATTTACAGCATAGTGTGGCTAAAGCTGATAGGCCAAGAAACTTAAAATGTAATAATAATAATTTTATAATATTTATATTATATGTAATTATAATTATAATGTAATTAAGCTTATAATGTATTGTAATTAAAAAATAACTAGCTTCTGATTGTGATGGCATGAATTATAACACCATTACAACATAGTATTATATTATAATACATATTAATTATGTATTATAATATAGTTATATAAGTAATTATAACATAATATATTGTCTCACTCTTCACATGAGAGAGAAAATAGAATAAAAATTTTTAGAACACCTCTTAATTGGCCTATCTTTGGGTCAAAAAACAGCATAATCCCACAGTGGATAATAACTGTCTGTGAAATTATAATCTCTAATGCCTAGTTATATTATATTATATTAATTATATTATGTTATATTATATTATGTTATATTATGTTATATTATGTTATATTATATTATATTATATTATATTATATTATATTATGTCATATCATATTATATTATGTCATATCATATTATATTATGTCATATCATATTATATTATGTCATATCATATTATATTACATTACATTATATTATATTATATTAATTATATTATGTCATATCATGTCATATCATGTCATATCATGTCATATTATTAATTTAGTATTTTATGTTAGAAATTATAATTAATTATAATTATAGTCACTTACATACTTT
Source organism: Geothlypis trichas (assembly GCA_009764595.1). Taxonomy (NCBI): domain Eukaryota; kingdom Metazoa; phylum Chordata; class Aves; order Passeriformes; family Parulidae; genus Geothlypis; species Geothlypis trichas. The sequence goes on from CM019921.1 coordinate 5,962,610, forward strand.
TATTATATTATGTATAATTTTATCTAATGAAAATATAACATAATATATTTAATATTATTAGTATAATGTAATAATATCTATTGAAATGATCAGTCTCAGTGGGGATGAGCCACCTTTGCCTTGCTGGGAGACTCTGGCTGGGATGTTTCAGCAGTGTGTGAGTGTCCCTGTGCCATTTCAGTTTCTGGCTGTTCTGGGGTCAGTCCCATGCAGTGCCATGAGTCTGGGAACTGGGGTCAGTTCCCAGGCTGTGCTCAGGGCTGTGTGTGTTCCCTGCAGGGGCCTGGGCTGCTCTGCCCGCAGTGCCCGTGAGGACAGCTGGCTGAAATCGCTCTTTGTGCGCAAGGTGGACCCCAGGAAAGACGCCCACTCCAACCTCCTGGCCAAGAGAGAGACCAGCAGCCTGTACAAACTGCAGTGTGAGTGCTGGATTTGTGTCCCTGTCCCTGTCCCTGCCTGTACAAACTGCAGTGTGAGTGCTGGATTTGTGCTCCTGTCCCTGCCTGTACAAACTGCAGTGTGAGTGCTGGATTTGTGCTCCTGTCCCTGTCCCTGCCTGTACAAACTGCAGTGTGAGTGCTGGATTTGTGCTCCTGTCCCTGTCCCTGCCTGTACAAACTGCAGTGTGAGTGCTGGATTTGTGTCCCTGTCCCTGTCCCTGTCCCTGCCTGTACAAACTGCAGTGTGAGTGCTGGATTTGTGCTCCTGTCCCTGTCCCTGCCTGTACAAACTGCAGTGTGAGTGCTGGATTTGTGCTCCTGTCCCTGCCTGTACAAACTGCAGTGTGAGTGCTGGATTTGTGTCCCTGTCCCTGTCCCTGCCTGTACAAACTGCAGTGTGAGTGCTGGATTTGTGTCCCTGTCCCTGTCCCTGCCTGTACAAACTGCAGTGTGAGTGCTGGATTTGTGTCCCTGTCCCTGTCCCTGCCTGTACAAACTGCAGTGTGAGTGCTGGATTTGTGTCCCTGTCCCTGTCCCTGCCTGTACAAACTGCAGTGTGAGTGCTGGATTTGTGTCCCTGTCCCTGTCCCTGCCTGTACAAACTGCAGTGTGAGTGCTGGATTTGTGTCCCTGTTCCTGCCTGTACAAACTGCAGTGTGAGTGATGGCTCTGTGCACTGCACCCTGTCCCTGTCACTCCTGTGTCTGTCACTCCTGTCCCTGTCCCTGTCCCTATCTGCACAAACTGCACTGAGTGATGGCTCTGTGCCCCCAGCCCCACTCCTGTCCCTGTCCCTGTCACCCCTGTCCCTGTCCCTCCCTGTACAAACTGCAGTGTGAGTGCTGGATTTGTGCTCCTGTCCCTGTCCCTGCCTGTACAAACTGCAGTGTGAGTGCTGGCTCTGTGCTCAGCACCTCTCCTCCTCTGTCCCTGCCTGCCTCACAGCTCTCTTGTTGTTGTTGCAGTTCACAATGTCAAACCTGAATGTCTAGAGGCCTACAACAAGCTCTGGTAAGTGTGTGAGTTCTCTTTTCACTTTTAGCCATGTTGATTTGGCAGATATTGTAGTTATGTAGAGGGGAGGTGACAAAAATTCTGCTTTTTTAGGATTTGGTATTAAATAGAGTCTATGAAAGAGCAAAAAGTCCTGTGCTCAGTTCACCCCACCTCCCTCTTGGCATTGCCATTTCCTGAGCTGCAGCTGAGGATGATTCCTGTCCTGAGAGCTTTGGTGGCATTTGCTGGAGCAGCTCTCCCCCTTCCCTGAGTGATCCTTGAGTTCTGATCCCTGCAGGGAGAGGTGGAATGTTGCCATTCCCACTGCAGCTGCCAGGCTGAGGATGGGGTTTGTGTGCACACTGGAAGGAAAGAGAGATCACTGCTAAATAAAACTTCACCAGTGTTAAACTGAGGTGTTAAAAACCCAGGGGTTGATTTCCTCTCAGCTCATTTAGATCCCTCTGTACAAATCCTGCTGCTGAGCCCAAGGAGTTACAGAAGCCCTTGGATGGGGTTTGTGCTTTGGGGGGATTCCCTCCAGAGGGAGCAGTACTGGGACAGCTTTCCCAAACACAGCTTTAGGAATTACTCCCATTTGAAATTGACTGCTTTAAGAGTAAAACTGCAGAAATACAACTCCTTTCTGCCTCCACAATCCCCCCTCTGGAGCCCTGAAAGAGCTGTGTGTTTACATTTGGGGCTGGAGTGATCCTGGCACCAGCAGTGCTTTTCTCACTGACAATAAAACATTCTCAGCACAATGACAATAACAACACCTTCCTGGAGGTGTGAGCACAGCAGCTGGGCTGCAGGGACAGGAGGAAATCCCAGCTCCCAGCTCATGTCCTCAGCTCATCTCTCACCTCTGTGTTAGTCTGGAGAACCCAGAACTTTTCTCCCTGCTGTAGAAGCATAAAAAGCCACTAGAATAACATTCAATCAAGGTATTTTTAGCTTTTTTTTGTTTAAAAAATAGATACACAGTAAAGGACAATTAACATCCAGCCAGCTTGCTGTTTAAAAGCTGAATATAAACATGTCCAATTATGCAAGCCAGGGAATCACTTCTCTGCAGTATTTCATGAGCTGCCTGAATGCTGAGTGAGAGCAGAGATTTCTGTTTGCAAGGAAAGAAACAAACAGCAAAGAAAGAAACTGCTGACAGCAGTCAGATGAAATATCTGTGGTTGGATTGATTCTTTCCAAAGTAAATTGAAGCATTTCAGGCAAGGAGACAACTTGAATAAAGTAATAAACAAAATTAAGCCTCTCTGAACTTCCCTCCTGCCTCTCCCTAAAGAAAAAAAAAAAACAGGTTAATTCTGTATCATATCAAAATCAGGATTATATCATCAGGTGTTCATAAATAATGTAATGAAGACAATTACAGGAATATTTCATGAATCACTGTGGTTTAGGAGCCCTTCTGAAGAATTAGGGACAGGTTTTTTAAAAAGATGTTCTGTAGGCATCTTTTCTCTAATTTTCAACAATATATGGTAGAATTATGCAATAATTTCCCATTCCTCTTCAAAGCTGCCTTTCCAGGATCTCATCCTGCTTTGCAAGAAATGAACTATCCTTGAGAATATCCTTGGAGAGTCATTTTATCATATTATTTACAGTGGCTAGTGAGGAAATGTCGAGGTACAGATTGGTAATGAGATTTGCTCAAGGTTGTCTGGAAAGTCAGTGGCAGAATCCTGAGGAAAACTCATCTCTGATGACTCCCAGCCCCAGCCCAGCCTGCTTTTTATTCCTTAACACTGTGGAGAGGCCCTGCCTGTGAGCCACACTGAGGGAGAAGGGTAATTATTCAGGGAAAAATGGAAAAGGCAGAGTTCAAGCAGACTAATTGATTTATTCATCAAGGCACAGTGCAGGGAAAGCTGTCTTGACTGAGTCAGCAATCAGCAAAACTTAATTTCCTCATGCTAATATGGGCCACTTCTAAAGTTTGAAAGAGTGTTAGAAATCCTGGGAAGAGTCAGACAGGAATTTGATATTGGAGATATTTTTAAGGCTGCCCCACTGTTCATTAGTGGGTGAGTTGCCTCAAGTAAGAGCACTTTCTGAAATCAAAAATCAATACTGTGAGCTACAGCCACTGTTTCATTTATCAAATTATTTTTATTCATTCAGCTCAGCAGCTGTAACTGGTTTAGAAGAGTGCTTTAATATTTCTGATTCTTCTTCTTTGAGGGGAGCTTTTCCTCAAGCAAAGAGAAGCTTTTCCTCAAACAAATCACAAATCATGTAGGCTGAGTTTTCAGTGAGATATCCTGATATTTGTTTTCCTGATGTGTTGGATAACCTTTTAGACAGACATAATTGTTTAGATACACCTAATTTACTGCATCCAAAGGTGTTATGTATTATAGAAATGTTATAGATCTTTGTTATAAATTTCTAAAAAAATGGTAACACTCACCTTAATTCTCCATGGAGGTGCAGCCACCTTCCCCCTGTGTAACAAAATTTACTATTTCATCTTTCCCCTCTGCAAAACAAACCATGTGAATGTTCCTAGCACGATGCTGTGTTATACACTGATCAGCTGTGGCCTCCCTGGAGGCAATGCAACCCAGTGTCTGTGTTGTTCCTTGTTTTCAAGTCAAGAGGTGCTGCCAAAGATCCATGAAGAGAAGCACTACCCCTGTGCCCTGGTGGGGACGTGGAACACGTGGTACGGAGAGCAGGATCAGGCTGGTAGGAGATGGCAGCACAACCCCCTGTACACCCTGTGCTTGCAGCTTTTCTTCCTTTGGAACCATCTCCCCTGTGTGCAGCACTCCTCAGCTGTCTCAAATAAATGTGCACTGCTTGTTTGTTTTGTGCTGGGGTGGACAGCAGAGCATTCATCCCTTCAGTTTTGTCTCGTTGTTGTTGTTTTCACGTTTTCCGGTTGGTGAAATTAAGAGGTTTTGGGGATTTATTTGTAAAATACACTGAGTATTTACTTGTAAAGGCAGAGTTTGTCCCTTTTTGGGCACTATAAAAGCTTTGCTCAGCCTTTCAGCTGTAATTGCTGTATGATAATAAATTGCAAATCATTCCAAACCATCTGCATTGTAAACTTCACATTAAACTTTACTGGGGGAAAGTAAAAATCTTTCTGTTCATGTTCATACAAGGATACTGCCTAACTATGAAAACAAACTGGAGCTAGACATGGCTGAAGAGCTGCTGCAGAGGTAACTCCAAAGAGCCCAGTGTAGAGAGAAAACCTGAAAAATGCCCTGGGAATTGGAAGGAATGGGAAGCCACAGATCCAAATCCATGGAGGTTCTGTGAGAGGTTCTGGGGCTTCCTAATTAAAAACATCAACTCCTGCACACAGCAATCCTCCCTGCAGTGCCAGCATATTGCAGTATTGACACTGAACAAATGCAGGGAATTAACAGCAGATGAACCAAACAATGTCTGAGACCAACCCTGCAAGCTGAAGGGGAATTGGGGAATGAGGACAATTGAAATGGGAATTCCTCAGGCAGGTCCCAGTGGCTGCTTTTGGAACAGATGAGCACAGCCTGGGTCTGTCCCTGCATCCCCAGCCTGCCTTGGGAATGTTGTTGCAGCACTGGAATAAAGCAGATTGTGGGGTTGGACTTGTTAGCATATTGCTTACACTGGCTAGTGAGAAAATATCAACAGAATGAGAAAATGAGCAATAATAATGAATTATTAGTGATCAGTGCTGGGTTAATAGCAGGTGGAGCCATCAAATCTGCCCTGGGGCTGAGGCAGCAGGAGCAGGAGGAGAAATCTGCTCTCCCATCAGCCTCTGGAAAAGGCACAGAGCTGCTTAAGAGGGCAGAAAATATTTTCTGTGAGGTGAAATTATTGCCTTTCTATACTAAATGCTTGTAAATACATCTTTCTGTGATTTATTAAAGAGGGAATGCTTTGAAAAAATTTAGATACAAACAGATACTGGAATTGTTTTCATAGGGGAAATCCCAGCAAATATTCAGCTTTCTTCTGCTTTTATTCATGTTTTGCTCAGAAATAACATTTGCATCGTTTTTCATGTCCTACAGAAAGTGTCTTGCTTGTGTGCTGGAGTAATTTACTGAACTGAAAATCTGCCCCTCTGCTGCTCTTAGATGGAATTGGTACAAAGCAATTTTTGGAACTAAGTCATCCTCTTCAGCTGAATCTTAATTTCAATAACAGTCATGACAAGTCATCACATCTTACTAGCATGGCAACAAAAGGTCCTTTCAGAAATTCCTCTGTTACCCTCAGAATAAATTGCAAATTCTTCCAAGGGAACCCCTTTTAAGAAGCAGATGATTCCATCATCCCTAAAATAATCCAATGTGATTTTCATTAACAAAAATCTATTTTCAAACCTGCTGCCTGGTTTCTATTTTTGTGTAATTTTGTAGTGTGAAGAGTGTTTTGTAGTGTGATTTTTCCATAAGATTTACCACTGGTCTGGGACATGCCTGGAAAAACCTGAAATTTTCTCTGTTTCAGTTCATTTGTGGAGATATGAGGGAGGTTACCCAGCTCTCAATGAGGTCATGAGCAAACTTCGTCAAAATAAGGTAAAAAATGCAGATTTTGTTACTCAAAGAGAGCAAAGAACAGGCAGAACCATTTAAAAAAAGCAGATTTAGATACCAAAGTGTCTCATCCCTTCCTGTACAAGCCCAGAAAGCTCTTGGAGTAAGGATTTATTGTCACATTAATGTTTCATTCCTGAATACTCCCCTGTAAATCCTTGGAATTGTCAGATTCACCGGAGAGAATTCAGATTCCTTTCAGGATTTCACTGTCCCACACCCTGACAGCATTAAAAACACCCAATTTAAGACACATCTGGTGTCCTGCTGTTTGTTGCTGCAGAATTTGACCCATTTTGCCCCTTTGTTTTTTAGGAATTCACAGAATTCCGGAAGGAGAGGGGGAACATGCTCCTGTCCCGGAAGAACCAGCTCCTGCTGGAGTTCAGCTTCTGGAATGAGCCAGTTCCCAGAGATGGCCCTAATATTTATGAACTGAGGTCCTACCAACTCAGAGTAAGTCCAGATTTTATTTCTTTCTGATTTTTGATAATCTGTGCTGTCCTAAAACCTTTGGGAGGTTTTTCTGGCAGTCAGAGCTTATCTGAAAAATCTGATTTTTATCCGGGGTGGTTTCTGAGTCAGGGCTGCTCTCAGTGTGGGGTCTGAGGTGGAGGCAGGCTCCAACAAGATCCTGATGTCTGCAGGGCTCAAACCCTGTGCTTGCTTTGAGGGATGCTTCAGAGATGGTAAACAAAGCAATTAAACATTATTGAAATATTCTTATCACTCCCAGGAAGGGATTGTGTCAATACAGGGTGGTTTCCATACAGAAATGGTGTGAAAATTGTATCATATTTTGTTTTAAACTGCAGCTTTAACAGTGGGTTTTGTTTCTGCAGCCTGGAACAATGATTGAATGGGGCAATTACTGGTAAGTGTTAATTAATTAATTAAGGTGAGTGTTGCCTTCAGCCCTGGGCTGCTCTGGTTGGAAAAAGCAGGACAGGAGGTGCCAGGGTGGCACCAAAGCCACCAAACCCCAGTCCAGGGGTGCTGCTGCACCTGCACCCTGCTCAGACCCTCTGAGGGGAAAAAATTGAATTTTGTGCACAAACAACCCTCTGGGGTTTGGCTTTGCTTCCCAAAACCATTTTGGTTCACTGCAAAAACCTGGATTTTCAGCAGAAAGCTGCTTGGGAAGAGTGGCACTCCTGGGAGCCTTGGTTCATCTTTCCCAAAGCTCTTCTGCTGAAATCTTGGCTCTTCTGGCTTTCAAAGTCAAGTTATTTCTATAAAAGGTGCTGAGCATTTGTATTTCAATATACAAATATTAAATATACTAATATACAAATTTTAAATACATTTGTATTTTAATATATGGGTTAGAAGTGTTTGAGACAGTTTCCTATTGATTATTTCCTTGTGGGTTTGTCTTATTTATAACCAGTGTAAGTTTATTTCAATTTACACTCCCTGTCCTTGCAGTTCTAGTGGTTGATAGTTAAACAATTTGAAGTATTTTCAATTATTTGGACAAAGGTGAGGATTTAGATTTTCAGAGTTGTCATTGATACAATTTTTTTTCAATTACAGTCATTTGAACAAATTGAATTTAGAATTTTTTTTATAAAATAGGCACATCTCTACTGGTAGAAATGTTTTATAATATGCAAGAATATTATATAATATACAATAATATATGCAGCAATATAATATCTGTTTTATAATATGCAACAAGAGAAATATTTATCTTAATTTATGCAAAGATCTGCATGAATAAAAAGCTGAATTCCACTACCACAAAATGTGTGGAAAATTAATGTGGCAAAGCTGACACAACTAAAACTTAAAGATTTAGTGATAAAACCTTCCATAAAGGTTAACTGGATAACTATAAAGGTTAATGCTGGATTTAACTGTCCCAGCAATTCTCTTTATCCTGACTTTGGTTGAAAAAATGATTAATACAAAATTCAGTGAAAATGTAGCCTCCAATTTTAATGCATCCTAACAAGACACAGAAGTTAATTTTAATTATTTACTACTGAAAATGAGCATGCTGCAGTGCACAGCAAATGCAGTTTAACATTCCAGCTTCCCTTCCAGTCTGTTTTTTTCCCATTTTCCAATGGTTTTTCCCCATTTTCCATGATCTCCCAACAATTATCTTTATCCTGACTTTGATTAATACAAAATATAGTGAAAATTTGGCCTGCAACTTTAAAGTGTCCTGACAAGGCACAGAGGTAAATCTTAATTATTTAGTGCTGAAAATGAGCATGCTGCAGCTTTTTTCTTACTTTTAATTGCTGAAGTGCACAGCAAATGCAGTTTAACATTCCAGCTTCCCTTCCACTCTGTTTTTTCCCATTTTCCAATGGTTTTCCCCCATTTTACCTGATGTTCTAAAAATTATCTTTATCCTGACTTTGAAAAAATGATTAATACAAAATTCAGTGAAAATATACCCTCCAATTCTAATGCATCCTAACAAGACACAGAAGTAAATTTTAATTATTTACTACTGAAAATGAGCATGCTGCAGCTTTTTTCTTACTTTGAATTGCTGAAGTGCACAGCAAATGCAGTTTCACATTCCAGCTTCCCTTCCACTCTGTTTTTCCCCATTTTCCCTGATGTCCCAACAATTATCTTTATCCTGACTTTGATTAATACAAAATATAGTGAAAATTTGGCCTGCAGTTTTAAAGCATCCTGACAAGACACAGAGGGAAATCTAAATTACTTGGTGCTGAAAATGAGCATGCTGCTGTGCACAGCAAATGCAGTTTAACATTCCTGCTTCCCTTCCACTCTGTTTTTTCCCCATTTTCCAGTGGTTTTTCCCAATTTCCCTGATGTCCCAACAATTATCTTTATCCTGACTTTGATTGAAAAATGATTAATACAAAATTCAGTGAAAATGTAGCTTCCAATTCTAATGCATCCTAACAAGACACAAAAGTAAATCTTAATTACTTGGTGCTGAAAATGAGCATGCTGAAGTGCACAGCAAATGCAGTTTAATATTCCTGCTTCCCTTCCAGTCTGGTTTTTCCCATTTTCCAATGATTTTTTCCCATTTTCCCTGATGTCCCAACAATTATCTTTATCCTGACTTTGGTTGAAAGATGATTAATACAAAATATAGTGAAAATTTGGCCTGCAGTTTTAAAGCATCCTGACAAGACACAGAGGGAAATCTTAATTATTTAGTGCTGAAAATGAGCATGCTGCAGTGCACAGCAAATGCAGTTTAACATTCCAGCTTCCCTTCCACTCTGGTTTTCCCCATTTTCCAGTGGTTTTTCCCTATTTTCCAGTGTTTTTCCCCATTTTCCAGTGTTTTTCCCCATTTTCCATGGTTTTTTCCCATTTTCCCTGATTTCCTGATGTCTGCTCCCTGCAGGGCTCGTGCCATTCGGTTCAGGCAGGACAGCAATGAAGCAGTTGGGGGATTTTTCTCCCAGATTGGACAGCTCTACATGGTCCATCACCTTTGGGGTAAATTCCTCTTTCTGCTTTCTTCTCCCACTCAGCCAACCCATTCACTTTACCCAGGAGTTTAGTTTTACAAAAGTTTGACAAATATTTTTACAAAAGGCAAAGGAAATGTCTTAAAAGTTGGGGTTTAAAGTTTTTTTATTTTCCCAAATTTTTAATTTCTTAATTTACTGTTTTTTTAAAAATTTTTTGTGTAGATAAATTTATTCTTCACCAAACAAGAAATGAATATTTCCTATTTTGTTCTGTTTTCCCCCAGTTCCTGTTGTCCCTTTCTCATTAGGAGCTCAGTGTTTGCTCTGACCCTGCTGTCCCAGCTCATGCTGAAATCAGTTTTTTTACAGTTTCATTTCAAACTCACATTCACCACAGCAGAAAGGAAAATCAGGCATTTATTTCCATTCCTGCATGGAGGTGTTTTGCCTCTCTCTGTACATTCATATTCATAAACACCTTAGGATTGTTTCAACTTCAAAAACAATAATTTGTTAGAAATTATTCAATTTTTTTTTCATATCCCAACAATCCAGAATTTTAGATTTCAGCAATCTGGCAGCTCTCATGTAGAGCTGTGCCCCTGCTTTATCTTACCTGTGCCCAGGTATTTTCTGTCTTCCCCAGCTCCTTCTCTTTATGTGCTCTGGGAGTTTTTCCTTCTGGCAGAGAACTCGTGATTTTTTTTCCTTCCTGCTTTTCCCAGCCTCCTAATTCCTGCTTGGAATTCTTTTAAGGGATTTCTTCCTGATGAGGAGGGAAAGGAATCACTTTGTGCTTGTTTTCCCAGCTTACAAAGACCTGCAGACCAGGGAAGATATAAGGAATGCAGCGTGGCATAAACCTGGCTGGGATGAGCTGGTTTATTACACAGGTAACCCATTAACTTCTCTGGAATGCTGGGGGCAGACTTTGGGCTTTGTGCCTCCCTCTCTGCTCCTCAGCACATCCCACTGGCAGAAAAATGTTTGGATCTCAGGGGAAATGTGTGTCTGTGTCAGTTTTTACTCTGTAAAGGAGCAGAGGGACGTTGCACTGAGCTGTAAAGTGAATTTTGCAGCTGGTTGTACATGGAGAAGTTGCCCAAGAGCTAAAAAATTGCTGCATTAATACTGAATTTTTATAGCAGCATTGCTGTGGAATGTGGGAGAACAGATTTATGTAAATGCTTGTCCAAAGATTTAAGCAGCCTGGAGTGAAATTTACCTTGATATTAAATGATTGCTTCTGATATTTAATGAAATACAGGAGCCTTGTTAAATGCATTGCTGGGAAAAGGGAATTTAGACTTTGGAATGAAAAGCCAGGAGATCTTGGAGATCAAAGAAAGCTGTCACAGCAGAACTCCCAGAAGTGTGCCAAGATGTCAGGTTTGGGCTCCACAGGGCACATTTCAAAGGAAGTTACACCACAAAAATGTAGGATCACTTCCATTTTGGTGGAAAAAATGGAAATATTTGTCTTCAAACGAGCAGAGAGATGAAATTAAAATCATTTTTTCCCACAACCACCGTGCTAGAGGGATGATTGCTGAATGTGCTGAACTCTGTCAGTGAAATTCAAACCTCTCTCCATTTTTTCCAGTGCCCCTGATTCAGGAGATGGAGTCCAGAATCATGATACCCTTGAAGATTTCTCCACTTCAGTAAAGTCACTGATTTTCTTGTGCCTACATAGATGAAGTGACAAGTATTTGTCTTAATTTATGGTATACACTGTATATCATAGTCTGAAATATAAAAGTACTGTATTGAGCTTATAAAAGAGACCTCTTTTCTTCAGAACCCACCACCTTCTGCTCTTAGGGGGACAAAAAAAAATAACAACAAGACTGTGATTAAAAGGTTGGTGAATTGAAAACAAGTCCAGATCTGTGGGAATGTGTGACCTACAGGATTGGAAATCTCCTGCTCCACAGGCACTGCCCAGAGCTCAGGAGCAGCACTGCTGTGAGCATTTAATGACTGCAGCTCTCCAAAAACAAACGTGGGAGTGAAATCAGCAGCTCTGCAGAAACCAGAATTTCATTTCAAGTTGTGAAACCAGCAGCTCTGGGGCTGCTGTGAAATCACCCCTGGCTGGTGGAGCAGGCCTGAAATGAGCAAATGTCCATTTCCAAGCAGGCAGTCATTAATTAATTTGGGGTGGTGCTGTGGGACAGAAGGGGCACTGCAGGGTCTCTGAGCACATCTGTGTGCAGCCTCCCTGGGATGGGCATTGCAGGGTCTCTGAGCACATCTGTGTGCAGCCTCCCAGGCACTGCAGGGTGTGTGAGCACATCTGTGTGCAGCCTCCCAGGCATTGCAGGGTGTGTGAGCACATCTGTGTGCAGCCTCCCAGGCATTGCAGGGTCTCTGAGCACATCTGTGTGCAGCCTCCCCTGGGATGGGCCCAGCAGGGTGAGCCACACTCCCCTCAGACACTGCCTGAACACCCTGCAGGAACCAACCCACCCCAGGGCATTCCCTCCCCAAACAGCTCCAAACTCTGGGAAAAGGGGTTGAATTTCATAAGCAGTGCTGGTTCAGCCTCACAGGGGCTGGGTTGGTGTGTGAAGCTGGGCTTGGCATTTCTGTGTACCATGGTGTCCAGTTCTGTTTTGGTTTCACTTTTAGGCTAGAATGTATCCACACTTTTTGGTGTCTGCAACGATGTGAACATCTGTAAGTGACAATAATATTCTCTCTCTCTCTCTCTCTCAAGTGGCTCCAAGAATCAGTGTAACATACTGAATGTACAAATCAGTTCTGAATGTCCAGTTTGTACATTTCAAGAAGTTTTCAGGAAGAACATATCAGTCAATAAAAACATTTTAATTTTCACTTTTTGCTGGAATCTCCTGTGTATTGCACCACTCGTGTTTTCTCTCCTCTTGCAGTGTTTAGTATGGAAAATTGAGAATATTTCAGCTTCATTAACCAATATCACTTCTCTGGGTTGGGGACAGCATTTCCCATTTTCTGCTCTCCTTCTCCAAAGTGAATTTACAATCTCTCCATCTCATCCCCTTCTGCTGACTGTTCTGTGGTGATAAATACAAAACACTTTTCCTTTTGATTTTTCTCCACAAATGATGCTTCATTTTTCAGGTGTGGTTTCTCTCCTACTTGCATTTTGCCTCCCCTTGAGTTTCCCCTTGAACAAAGTCAATATTTCATCTGGTTCTTGTCTGGTTTTGTATTTTCCTCCTGTTGCCAAGTGATGATGGGATTTTACTGAGGCACATTCTGTGCTGTAGCAGCTTGAAGTTGCTCAGTGGGCCAAGGAAATCATTTGAGCTGATCCTCCTTGCAAGTCAGCCCTGAGCACTGATATCCCCTGGGGATACCATTTTATCTGATTTTTGGGGCTGCTCTTCAGCTGCAGAATGTAAAAAGGGATGCCAATATCACCTTCCAGTCCTTGTAATCTCTCCCAGATTTCTTTTCCTTGGAGAATTGTCCTTGTAACTCCCACCCAGCAAACTCAGCCAGAGACAAACAGCAAAAAACATTTTTGGAGCCACAGGATTTTTGTGTTCTGATGCACTCCATGTTTTTTACCTTCACCAGGAATTCAGTTCTGCCTGGCACAGCTCTTGTTGTCCAAAGGCCACGAAGTTTTGCCTGAATAAGGAACCAGAGGTGTCCTGTGGGGTGAGATCACAGAGTGCAGGTCCCTCACCCACTGCCAGGATCTGAATTCCCCCTGGAATTCTGAATTCCCCTGTCCTGATGTGTCATGGATGAGCCTCCCCTCATTCTGAGCTTCCTGCTGTGCTCTGGCTGCCCTCAGGGACAGATAAAACTGATTGATAAAACTGATAAAACTCCTTATTTTACCTGCAGCTAAAGCAGTTCCTGCTATTTTCCTTACAGGTAACAGTGTAAGCTCCAATGGAGATGGGCAATGCCAATCTTTCCTTGGCTTCCCTTGGCCTGAGCTGGGTTTTCCCTGGTTCTGTGAACTCTGTTGGGATTTTCCCTCCTGATTCCATGGCTGAGTTCAAGTTTTCCTTAGCTGAGCAATCCCTCAGCATCTCTTACAGAGCAATCCCAACTGCTGCAGTTCAGAGCTGAAGTCACTTCCCAAAGGTTGAAAAGTGCTTGGAAAAGCCTCTGGCAATTCTCAGCTCTTATTCCACTGCAATGACACAATTAAAACTCAGTTTTAATTGTCCTGGAGAAGGCTGCAAACTGTCCCACATGCAAATACATAATTTAAAGCAATTCTGCCTCATTGAATAATCACATTAAAAGCTTTTTTATAAAGACCCACCTGGAGCCCAGCTCCTCCCTGTGTGCCCTGTGCTGCTCCCCAGACTTTGCCCCTCTGTGCTGGGATGTGTCCAGACAAATCTGTGACACTGAAACTTTTCCTCCCCCTGCTCTATTCCCTGCTGGGAATTTTCCACTATTTCACAGACGAAACAGCTGAGCCTCTCCTGAGCTCAGCAATGCTCCTGCTGCCTCCTGGGCTGGAGGTCAGCCTCCAGTGCAAGGGGAGGGGGCATTTTATTTATTTTATTTATTTTTTTTGCAAGGCAGTGTGACCTAAAGAGCTGTTGTGAAATCCCTGGCACAGCCCCACGTTTCCATAGAGCCCCGAGTGGCAGCAGCTCCTGCTGTGAATGTTAACTTCATTTCCAGGGCTGTGCCATGCCCCAGTGCCCTCCAGCTGATCAGCTCCATGGCAGATTTATTCCCTTTTTATTTCCTTATTTATTTTCCTTATTTTCCTTTTTATTTCCTTATTTATTTACTGGTTTTAATTCCATAAAAAACAGCAAATAATCTCCTTCACTTCCTGACTGTGGGATTTGCACAGGGAAAAGTGGGAGCAGAAACTCCTGAGATGAGCCCTGCTGGTGCAGCCCTGCCTGAACAGAAGCAGGATTGTCCAGGACTGCCCTGGGAGCTGGCTGGGATTTCCCTCAGGAAGGATTTCCATCTTTAACACTCCCACAAGTTGTGGGGAGCACTGCCAGCCATTCTCTGCTTGCTTTTTGTGGGGTTTGCTGAAGCCTCTGCAGATCCTCTGGGCTCTTACATGTCTGCCTTGCTCCAAAAACCATCCCAAATTTGGTTCTGGATTTGGTTTTTTTTAACCCTTCTCTATTTAATTCCTTTTTTTTTTCTTTTAACCCTTCTGCTATTTAAATGCTGCTGTAACCTCAAGCCAGAAACATTTTTCAGCATCTCTGAGAGCTGCAGCCCTCACTGTGGGCTGTGGTGACTCCTCTGTTCCCCATCTCCTCCTCACAGAATGAACAGAGCCAGTGTTTGCTTTAATTGCTGCTGCTGCTTTAATGATTGGACAGCAGCTGTGTCATGGTTTAATCATCATTAATTAAAGAAATTCAGGGCTAATTGTGAAAAGCAGTGATTATTATGAAACTGAAATTTTGGAGGGTAGGGACATCACTTGTTTCTGGTTCTGAAATTTGTGGTGGGGTGAAAGAGGATTGCCACACTTTAGATTCTGGAAAAATACTGGGGTTCTTTGTAAGCACTTAGAAGATATAAACCTCAGCAGATATTAAATGTTTTTTACATTAAATCATGTCATATTTACCCATCTTTCTCCTGAATGTGGTGGGGATGGAAGGAAGGGGCAGGTGAGATGGATTTTTACATTGCTAAAGCTTTTCACATCCTCACAGGTGAGATTCTTACAAGTCAGGGAAATGAAAATCCCACAATGTGAAAAACACTCAGGAGAGTTGTCAGCATTTACCAGGTGTGTTCTCCTGGACCAGACACTGAAGAGAATCCTCAAAAAACCAGGATCCATCAGCTGGAGCTCTGAGGGTTCCTAAAACAGGTCAGGCTTAACTCTGGCAGAGTTTAGGGGTGGTTAATCCACACTGGAGGCAGAGGAAGGGACTGAAGTGTCCCAGAATTTCCTTTAAAGGGTGATGAACTCACTCCCATCCTGTTACAGCTGCTGGGGATGGGTTGGAAATGAATAAAACATTCCACAAACACTGGGACCACTTCCCAAAATCAGCAGCTTGGAGTTTGATTGGAATATTTTGGTGAAGAATGGGAACCACTCTGTCCCTCACCTGAAAATGTTTCTTGGCCAAGGATGAACATTGGATTCAGATTTCCCTGGCCAGGGATGAACATTGGATCTCAGATTTCCCTGCACCTCCTGCCCCAGACAGGTTGAGTAACTGATGTTGAGTAACAGATGACAGCACAGGTTCTCTGTAGCCATCATTTTAATGCAATCAGAGATATTTAGGGATGTTTTCCACCTGTTCACTGCTTATCTGCAGCTGGGATCCTGTGCAATGAAAGGTACTTGCCAAATTGCAGCCTGAATTACATTATTAATATTATCATATTAATTATTATTATTGTTGTTATTGTTATTATTGATTAGGCAAAGTTCTTGTTTGTGCAGTGAAAGGTACTTGCCAAACTGCAGCTTATTATTATTACTACTACTATTATTATTATTATTATTATTATTATTATTATTATTATTATTTAGGCAAAGATCTTGTTTGTGGCCTTGTTCTGTTTTGGTCACCCAAAATAAGAAGAGGCATTACTGATGAAATGACAGATGTGCAATATTGACCAAGAGATAATCTCTTCAGATATTTTTATTTTCTATGTTTAGTCTTCCCTTGGAAGTAAATAATTTATTTCTTCCACCATAGGAAAGTTTTATTAAAAATCTTTCCCATTTTTATTCCAACCCATTTGAGCAGCATGGTGCCATTTGCCACATGAACCAGAGTGGAAGGTCCCCAACTGCCAGAATCAGTAAAAAACTCCAGCCCACAAGTCTGCAAACAAATAAATGTTTAATGGCACTGTATAATGGATTTACAGGTGTTAAATAGAATATTTTACAGGAGGATTCATCGCTCTTCCAGCTCCTTTAGCAGTTCATCAAAGTGGGTGATGTACCACTTGGCTTTCTCCTTCACTTGCTTTCTGACCACATTGCCTCCAAATCCAATGAAGCAATCCTGGAAAAACACAGGGAATGGGCACATGGATTATTGCATGAAGGAGGGGAGCCCTCAGTAATTAAATTTGCTTTTAAGACTGGATTTTAAAATCCCTGCCCTGTTTTCCTTTGCATGTTCATTTTTCACATTTATTAACAATTCATTCTGCAGCATTTTGGTTATTGGGGTTTTTCTCAGTGCCTTGTAGCCTCCAGATTGTTCAGATTTTACTGGGATTTTACTGAGAATCTGATGTAAATGTGATGCAATTCCAATCAAGAGCAGGTAAACATTGGCTCATGCATGAGCATCCCACAATTACCTCTCCTGTTTATCTTACCTCTGTTTGTCTCATCTCAGAGATACCAAAAGCAAACTTTAACCCTGTCCTCAATCATTAACCAGAGCAATCATCATTTCTACATCTCACAAAACCCCCTGCAGTGAAAGTGCAGGGTTTAAAATTTCCACTGCAGATTTTTTTTTTCCTTTTTTTCTTTTTTTTTTTTTTTTTTTTTGCTTTGAGGTGGGAAGCATTAAACAAATTCTGAGCAGTTTTGGGGTATTGGGAGACTTTTGTGTGGGGAAAGGAGCTGAGGGGAGATGGAATTAAAATCTCTCCCTGGGACATGAGCATTTATAAAAGTTGTCTTTCTGGTAATTTTTTTAATTAAAGAACCCAAACTTCACTCTTCTCTTTGCCCCAAGGATTTGCTCAGAAGGAATTCAGGATTTCTGTGATACTCACTCCAGGGGGGCAGGCTTCCATGTCTGTAGCTCCATCTCCAATCATAACCACTTTCTTGAAATGGAACTGTTCTTTCAGATGAGTGATAACCTTTCCTTTCCCTCCTGATTCAGCTGTTGGTTGTGTTTCATCAAATCCTGCATATTCTCCTAGAAAACAAAGGAAGGACAAGTTAGAAATACAGATATTTTCTGGTAAATGAAGGAAAATCTCTGTCTGTGGTCTTGATTCCAGAGCATGCAGCCCTGTAAAACTCACAGCACAGCAGCCCAAATCAGTAATTCCAAGGTAAGTTTAAGGCTGGGATTTCACCCAAGTGTTTCAAAGAAAAACAGAGACATTTTCAGAGAAAACCAGAAACCTGTGTGGGCAGTGCTGCCAATCCATTCCCAACCACTCTGGTGGGAACATCCCCAAACAACACCCAGGAAGATGCAGAGACAGAGTAGAAAACCCTGAGTAAGAACAACCTCAGCACCTACAGCCCTGCTGGGACAGAGCTTCAAACCCAGAGCAGCTCCAGGGCCCAAAGCCCCTGAAAGGAAGGGCTGGGAGAGCACCTCAGGTCATGGACTCTTTAACTTGAAGGAGAGCAGAAAATGAAACTCTGCTCTCAGCAGCTGTACAGAGTTTTACCTTTGGCACAGCTTGCAATTAAAAAGTAACTGCAGCTCTATTCCTTACAGTGAGCACACCCTGAGCTGGGTTTTGGTAAGGTTTTGTAATTTCCCTCCATGGATTGGTACAGGACAGTGCCTGCAGCCCAAAATCTGAGAGCTGGAGGCAGGAAAGTGCCATTGATCAGCAGAGGGAGGGGTTTGGAGGGGGCTCTCACCGTTGAAGTAGAACTTGAGCCTGTTGGCAAAGACGTTTGCTGTGGGGATGTTCAGCTGCAGGGCCACGTGTTCCACAATGCTCTGAAAGCCCCCCGAGACCAGGAACACCTGAACCCCTCGTTGGTGGAGTCTGCTCACCAGCTCCCTGGGAACAGACAGACAAGGTCAAAGAGATCCCCCTGAGCCAGGCTTTGTGCTATTCCAGCTTGGTCTGGGCTGTGCTGCTTCCAGCTCTGCTGCCCAAAGCTTTTCCCTCTCAGTTTGTGCCCACACCTGGCTGGCAAGGGCTGGACAAAAAGCATCATTTCATTCCTCAAAAAACAAACACTCCCTACAGCTGTTTTCCTTCCCCTTTGACATTAATTCCCTTGAAAAAGTGAGAGCAGGTCCACTTCAAATTTTTTTTTTTCTCATCTGGAATGCAGCAAAAAGAAAGGGATGTGATAAAACCACTGCTCCAAAATGCTAAGTGAGCTGAGAAGTGCAAAATGCAAATGTTTTCTAGCTCAGAGTTGGTTCACCAGACACTGGACATTGATGCCATCTTTAGAAGAGGGCACCAGCTACAGAAAAGGGATCAAAAAAAGAAGTTTGTGACTCCAGTAATGCCAGCAGGACTTGAAGGCAGTGCAGAGTTCTGGGGATTTGGCTCTGGAGGGAGAAGATCAGCCTGGAGCAAGGGGAGCAGGGGAAGGGGTGGCAGGAGCAGCAGAAACAACAAAGACTGAAAAGCAAAGCAGAGCCTTAAAGCAGGACACAGAAAAGGAGGAAGAAAGGGAAGGAATGAAAAGGAGGAAGAAAGAGAAGGAATGAAAAGGAGGAAGAAAGGAAAGGAATGAAAAGGAGGAAGAAAGAGAAGGAATGAAAAGGAAAATCACATGATCCTGAACAAGGAAACAATGTTCTCTTTGTAGCTACCTCTAGCTGTCTTCTACAGATATAATACAAGCACAGGATCATCAAAACCTCTTTTTATATGCTACAAATATTTCAGACTTGAAGCTATGGTCAGATTTTGTAGTAAAGAAATTCTTTTCAATGGATAGAAACAATTTGAATAGGGGAAATATCCTCAGAGCTTTTCAGTTTAAATAGTTCATGGTCATTCCAAACCTCAGGATGAATGAATACACATATTTATGTGTGTTTGCTTTAATTTTGATGCTTTTAGGGACTGCAGAATGGGTAGCTCTAAGCAATGGATCCCCCAAACTGCACTGAGCAGAGTCAGAGAGAGGTAACAGAGTTGCAGAATGGACCAAATTTAAGGAGGAATTAAATCTCCTCCCAGTCCCATCACCCCTGAAAACCCAGTGGTTGAACAGATTCTTTTCCAAGCCCATTTAATCCTCCAGCCAGGATCTGAGCTTGGCAGCCAAGGTGCCAGTTAATATCTAAGAATCTTTTCTTTTTCCATGGATGTTAAAGGAGCCAGGCTCCTGATCCAAGCTCTGTGCACACCCAGCATGGAGATGGGGCAGGAAAGGCAACACAAACCAGCTCTGTGGCCTTACAGCATCACTAATGACACTGAATTTGCTTTATTTATTCCATCTGCTTCCTGAATACTCAAAAAAAAATTAAAATTCAATTCTTCTTACCTTATTCCTGGAGTTAGCTGAGGTGGGTTGTCAGATATTAATTTCTGCACTTGTTCATAGGAGGGCCTGATGAGACCTAACCGTGCTGTGAGAGCTGCCTTGAATGTCACAGTGCCACCCATGGCTCTGCGGGTCCTGGGGACAGCCAAACATCAAATCAGGGACACTTCACCAGCTGGGGCTGCCCCCAACAACTCAGCATTAACCAGGAGTGACAGGGAGCCAGGTCATGCTGAACCCCAGAGACTGGAGAGCTCCATGGATGGGGGAAGCAGTGGAGCAAAGGAAAATGGCTCCATTCCCTCTGTGATGCCAGACTGGGAGCACATTGCTGAGCTCAATCCAACAGAGCTTTGGCTGAAAGCTTCAGCTTGTGCTGTTTCCCAGCCTCAGCCATGGCTTGGGAGTACTGTCCCCTCTCCTCCATCTCATGGTAAGGTTTTCAGGGTTTGGTAGTGCTTAGCCAAGTTTAATGATGAGGGCTGCTCTTAGACTATCAAAATTACCAATAGAGATTTAATTCAAAATTACTAATAGAGATTTAATTCAAAATTACTTATAGAGATTTAATTCCAGGATAGTTTTGTTGGGCAGCCTCATGATTCCCAAACCAAGTCATGTCATCCTTATTACCCCAATCCTCATCCATTTATTACCCACTTATCACCCACTTATTACCCCACTTATTATCCATCCTCATCCACTTATTACCCCATCCTCATCCACTTATTATCCCACTTATGACCCATCCTCATCCACTTATTACTCCACTTATTACCCATCCTCATCCACTTATTACCCCACTTATTACCTCATCCACTTATCACCCCAACCCCTTTACAAACTGTAGCCATCTACAACAGAACCAAATGACTGCAAAGGATAAATCCATGCTCACAGCTCAATCACCCATGGCTCACTGTGCCTGACCTGAGCTCCCCAGCCCCACTCACATCCCTGCCATGGCTCACTCTGTCTGCCTGACCTGTGTGAGCTCCCCAGCCCCACTCACATCTCTGCCATGGCTCATTCTGCCCTGTGTGACTCCCCAGCCCCACTCACATCTCTGCCATGGCTCATTCTGCCCTGTGTGACTCCCCAGCCCCACTCACATCTCTGCCATGGCTCATTCTGCCCTGTGTGAGCTCCCCAGCCTCACTCACATCTCTGCCATGGTCCTGTGTGAGCTCCCCAGCCTCACTCACATCTCTGCCATGGCTCATTCTGCCCTGTGTGAGCTCCCCAGCCCCATTCACATCTCTGCCATGGCTCATTCTGCCCTGTGTGACTCCCCAGCCCCACTCACATCTCTGCCATGGCTCATTCTGCCCTGTGTGACTCCCCAGCCCCACTCACATCTCTGCCACGGCGTCCCCGACCCCGCAGAACTTGGCCAGCTCGTCGATGCCCTCCTCCCTGATGACGGTGCTGTCCACGTCGAAGCACACGGCGTCGGCGCTGCGGAAGATCTCCTTCAGCTCCATCAGGGATGCCATCCTCTTGGGAGCCTTCTTACTGAGAGGGGACAAGATGAAATCTCTCTCTGAGTGGGAGTAGTGCACTGTTTCCTGAGCCATTGGTGCTGCTGCTCTGGCGTGGGCGAGAAGGGCCGAGCGCAGGCGGCTCAGGGCTTTTATCCCGGGGGCAATGGTGGTGGAGGTCTGCCCCAGCTGCTGATTTGCTCCTGCTGTTGCTGCCTACTGATGGCCACCTCGTGCTCCAGGTGGGCCGTGGAGCCCTGGGCTGCTGCTGATTTGTTGCCTGCTGCCTCAGCCCATTCGTGGGTTCAAGGTTGCAATCCTTGGCATTGCCTGAGGCACCAGGCTGCCAAGAG
The DNA here is from genome assembly GCA_009764595.1 of Geothlypis trichas. Classification (NCBI taxonomy): domain Eukaryota; kingdom Metazoa; phylum Chordata; class Aves; order Passeriformes; family Parulidae; genus Geothlypis; species Geothlypis trichas. The sequence goes on from CM019921.1 coordinate 5,984,029, forward strand.
CTCTGCGGGCTGGCAGGGCTCTGGTTCAGCTCAGGGGGGTCTTGGTTTCTCATCTCTCCCAGGCTGGGGTCTCACAGCAGTTGCTGCAGGACATCCAGGCCCTAAGGATTGATTGCAAACTATCCTAAACCTATCAATGAGTGGTTGTCCCTAAATCAGGAAGGTTTAGATCCTGTCCTACATCCTCATTAATAAAAGATTGGACCATTAACATTGGGGGATTAGCCTTTTATAAACCCATCAAACCCCTGGCCTTTGAGAACTTCTCTCAACCCATCAAAACATCCACATTTTTCATAACAGTCCCTGACAAATAATTTTAATCCCTTTCAATAATAATCCTATTTTCTACTCCTTTTGTTGACAAAAGTTTCTTTTCTACCCTTTTACATCTGTCCACTTCAACATGTTGAGCACTTCTGCAGATGAGAAGCTTAAGGATTTAAATATCTTCTTACTCATTCTTACTCCTACTCACATTGTGCTTTCATAGGGCAATTCATTCAATGTGGATGTTACTGTTTACTAATCTATAATTTAGACACAAACAACACCTGCCTATTTATCTCACTTCTCAGATTTTTGTAGAAGTTTTTGTTTCTTCCAGTCTCTCAGACATCACTCAGGACATGTCTTGTATGATTGATCTGGGTTGCAGGTTCATTTCCTGGGACAGGGGAAAAACACCATCAAACAGCACATTCTTAAGAATTATGGATGTCTTTATAACCTTTCATCCTTTGTTTTCCTCTCACTAATGGACAAAGCAGGAACAAGAACCTTTGGGTTTATTCCCAGGATGTGATGAATGTTGGGATACACAAAAGGCTTTATGAAAAATTCCCGTCATCACTTCAAATGTAGAGCACACAGCTCTCCTATGTGCTCTTGAGCAGGGAATAAAAAAGAATGCTCCAATCTGTTGTGGGGAGGTGAAAATCTGTCTGAAGGAACCCCCCAGCCTGAGTGGTGGAACCTGTTGTGAACAGCCAGGAGCTGTGTCTGCCTGACAAACAGGAGATGTCAATGAGCAAGGGACAGAGACAGGAGTGACATGAGAGGCTCAGACAGGACATTTTTGGGGTTCATTCTGCTGCCTCTGAGGGGTGGTGGCACTAGAGGAGGTATCCCAGCAAAGGGCTTTTCCAGAGCCCCTCTGCACTGCAGTTTGGCACAACCCTGCCCTTGGTGCAGGGACACACCACAAAACCCCAGTCCAGCTGTAGGACCATGGCTAAAGGATTATTTGCTGCAGGCCATGTGGGGTTTTATCTTTTTCTACAAAGACTGCACCACACATGTAAGAAAAATTAATTATCATGAGTAACTGATAGCTATATAATAGTCCTAATAGTTATAGAATAGTCATAATTAGTTAAATGTGTTATCAGCCATCAGCACAGCATGTAAAAGAAAGGTGGACATCAGAACTTCATATATAATAGTTATAGAATAGTCATAATTAGTTAAATGAGTTATCAGCACAGCACAGAGAAGAAAAGTGGACATCAGAACTTCATGGACAACAGAACTTCATATATAATAGTTATAGAATAGTCATAATTAGTTAAATGAGTTATCAGCCATCAGCACAGCATAGAGAAGAAAAGTGGACATCAGAACTTCATATATAATAGTTATAGAATAGTCATAATTAGTTAAATGAGTTATCAGCACAGCATGTAAAAGAAAGGTGGACATCAGAACTTCATATATAATAGTTATAGAATAGTCATAATTAGTTAAATGAGTTATCAGCCATCAGCACAGCATAGAGAAGAAAAGTGGACATCAGAACTTCATATATAATAGTTATAGAATAGTCATAATTAGTTAAATGAGTTATCAGCCATCAGCACAGCATGTAAAAGAAAGGTGGACATCAGAACTTCATGGATATCAGAACTTCAGGGACATCAGAACTTCAGGGACATCAGAACTTCAGGGACATCAGAACTTCATATATAATAGTTATATAATAATCTTAATTAGTTAAATGAGTTATCAGCACAGCATGTAAAAGAAAAGTGGACATCATGGACATCAGAACTTCATGGGGATCAGACCCTGCCTGTGCCAGCACCCAGCTCTGAGGTGAGGCCTGGTGGCCAGGGGCCAGCTCTGAGGTCAGCCTTGGCACTGGCTGGGCAGGTGCCACGTGAGTTTGCACGTTTGTTTTAGCCTTGACTTGCCCTGGGCTGCAGAGCTGTGCTGCTGTTTGCAGTGAAAGCTCCCACATTTCCAGGCAGCAGGGCCGTGTTCCAGGGCAGCTGTGACACTGGCGTCACCAACGTGTGTCCCAGCAGCCACCCTGCTGATGCAAAGCCACCATTGCCACACCTGGGGCTGCTCTGTAACCCTGTGAGGCAATGGCACTGTGTGGGGACATGTCACTGTCAGATTTTCTAAAAAATCCTTTCATCAGAATTTCTTCTCCTGGGAAGTTGAGAAGCCTCAGAGAAAAATGTAAATAATAATTATCTGATTTGTAAATATCTGAAATGTAAATAATAACTATCTGATTTGTAAATATCTGAAATGTAAATAATAATTATTTGATTTGCTTCTCCCGTGTTTTGCTGCTTTGGAATGTGGTTTGGACATTGCTTACCAACAGGTGAATGCTTGATTGGTTCCATGTGAATTGTTTTGTTTACCAACAGGTGAATGTTTGATTGGTTCCATGTGAATTGTTTTGTTTACCAACAGGTGAATGTTTGATTGGTTCCATGTGAATTGTTTTGTTTACCAACAGGTGAATGTTTGATTGGTTCCATGTGAATTGTTTTGTTTACCAACAGGTGAATGTTTGATTGGTTCCATGTGAATTGTTTTTACTTAATGACCAATCCCCATCAGCTGTGTTGGACTCTGAGGAGTCAGTCATGAGTTTTTATTATCATTCTCGTTAAGCCTTCTGTCTGTATCCTTTCTGTATTCCTTAGTATAGTATTCTTTAATAAAATATAATATCATAAAATAATAAATCTGAGAACATGGAGTCACATTCATCTCTTCCCTCCTCCTGGGGACCTCACAAAGACCACAGGGACATTGCTCTGTGACATGATTGCTTGGTGACAAGCTGCAGTTTGGGTCTGGCTGCAAGGCTTTAATCTGTCTCAGAAAAAGGTTATCTCTGCACAGGTGTGCTGGGAGTGATGAAATGTTCACTTTTCCTTCTCTCTGATATCCACATTTCCCATGCTCCTCTCCCTGACAATGATGGCATGAAAGCTGTGCTGGACTTTGCACTTTGATGGACAAATAAAGAAGAATTATTGTGGAGTCATAGTTGGAATTAACCCTGTCCTCTCTTTATTCCTTTTTGAAAATCTTTTCAAACTGTGGGTTTATGTTGTCAAAAAATGACACATTGGAAGGGAAGAAATGCAAAAATCATCACAGCAAAAAGAATTAAAGTTGTGTAAAACTCTTCTATGGACAAAACTCAGCTGCAGTCAGGGAAAAGCAATTTTGTATTCCAGAGTGGTCCAGGCCTGTGTAAGTGGCAGAGATTAATTATTCCAAAATACAGAGCATCTGATTGCTTCAAAGTGTAAATGTTTTAATGAGATGGGAAGAAAAATGAAATTCCCACAAATAATGGGTTCTGTTTCCACATGAAAAACACTGATAGGGAATCTCTGATCTTCCTACCACTGAATTTCAGGTAGGTAATCAATTCCTAGCCTGAAAAACATCCAAGCAGCAAACATTTCAACAGGTCTGATATAAAACACCATGGGGAAAGCTGGAAAGAAGAATATGGGAAAGAGAAGAACAGTGGGCAAAGACATGGCTAAAGAAGGCAAAAGAGTGAGACAGACAGAGGTAGGGTGAAACTTGAGATAAAGATGGAGAAAAAAGAAAATTATAATAGGAAAGGGGAATTCCCATGAGATCTCCTTGCCTCCAGACTGTGAAATGTTTCATTACGCTGTTTAAAAAACAAAAAAGACATTTTCACAAGAAATAATTCTCTTTCATAATAGACAGGGTGGAGTCACAAACAGGGGAATTATGTAAGAGCACATGGGAAAGGAAAACAAACTGAAATCCTCTCTGTTTGCTGTCCCTTCAAAGAAGGGCATTTGCCTCATGGGGGAAAACTGCCCCATCCTTTGTGTCCCCAGGTAATGTGGAAATGCAAATGGAAGCAGTGAGTGGTGCTCAGAACTGCAGGTGTTCTGGGGCTGCAAGGTTCTGATGAGATCTCAAACCCCTCATTGTCACTAAACCTCCCTTGTTGGCATATTTCAGCTTTCACAAGTGCTGCCACGCTGCTACTTTGCATTTATTGCTGTTAAAAAGGAAGATTAAGTGAATCTTAATGAAATATTACCCAGCACTCAGGAATATCCTTGTTTGCAAACAATTTCTGATTCACTTCCCCATTTAACATTGTACTGAGCATTAACAGAAGTTCAACCACATTAAACTGTTTCTTTTGCCTTGAAGGGAAACTGCTGCTCAGAGCAAAGGATTTGGAGAAAATAGTTCTTGAAAGTTTTTTTCAGGACCTTTTCCTCCTACAGCTTCTAAGAACATTCCCAGGAGTGTTTCCATGGTATGAGTTTAAACAAACCACTTAATCCTCATTGTTTCCAGTCCCGTGTCTGTAAAATGGGAATAATACAGTGGCACAGCTTTTCTGTGCTGAGCTTTCATCCTCAGAATTAGCAACGTCTTGAAAGCTTTAGAGGAAAGCTGATACATTTAAGCAGATTAGTTACATTTAAGGAAATTGTGTTTGTGTTTTATATAAGTTTTAGAAGTTCAACCCATCCACACATAACTTTCTGTGGTTTGCAGGGTGAGAATAGGAAGATTCAGTCCTTAATCTCCTGGGTTTTCTTCATTTTTTCAGGTTTTTGTTAAACCTCCTGGGTTTTCTATTTCATTTTAGGTTTTGCTTTAACCTCCTGCTCAGTTTGTAAAGACAGCGGCACAAAGCTGCCTGCGAGTCAAGAGATGAGCCGCTCGCAGCTCCGCACGATTATCTGCACAGCAGTGCCTCACAGCGAACTCACTTCAACACCTCGCGAAAAGCAGGTGAAAAAGGCCAGAAGGAACCTGTTGGATGTTGACATCCACCTCCCAGCTCTCCAATCCCCTCTCGCCCGTGCTGCCAAAACGCTGCTGCTCCCCCCGCGCCCGATTGCATCATTCATTCACGCTGCTCTTATAAACCAGCCGGCCAGCACAAGGCACAAGATCCTCCTCGTTTTCCCTGCTGGAAAAACCCCCCTTGTGTTATGGAGCTGCGAGCCAAACTCCAACCCCTTCCGAGCTGCGAGAAAAGCGCGATGCCGGTGACTTACAGAATACACAAGGGAAGCGGCCGTGGCTGCTGCTGCCGCCGGGAGGCTCCGGGCTGCGCCTGGCAGGGAGGGATCAGCTGAGCCCTCAGCGGCACAAACCCCGCGCACGGGCTGCGCTGGACGACAGCCGCATTTTGCCGCTCGGCCCCTGATAAAGCGCTGAGTCAGGCGGCCCGGGGGGTTTGTTTGAGGTGCTCGCACACATGGGAGCAGAGCAGGGCAAGCTGTTCGCTGCCAGCGAGGGCGGCAGAGGTGTGACCGCCCCGGGCCAGGGGAGGAGCCGGGCCGGGCCGGGCCAGGCCGGGCAGGGAGCGGCGGGCGCGGGGCGCTCGCTCAGCCCTCACGGGCAGCTCCGGGCAGCGGCAATCGGGAGCTTGTCCTAGCTGAAATCAGTGAGGAGATCTCTTGTTTTCGGGAGAGAAGGGAGGATTTGTGAGCTGGGATCACAGAATGACCAGGTTGGAAGAGACCTTCAAGAGTATCGAGTCCAACCCAGCCTCAAAACCCCAACTAAACCCTGGCACCCAGTGCCACATCCAGGTTTTGTTAAACACACCCAGGGATGGGGACTCCACCACCTCCCCAGTCAGACCATTCCAGAACTTTATCACTCTTTCTGTAAAAACTTTCTCCTAACATCCAATCTATGTTTCTCTTGGCACAGGTTAACACTGTGTCCTCTGGTTCTGTCAGTGCTGCCTGGAAAAAGAGACCAACCCCACCTGAGCACAGCCACCTTTCAGGAATTTAAAATTGCAATATCTGCTCTTGGCTTAAGCTGTCAGTGCATCCCTGAGTGAAGCTACACACACAAATCCCATCCAAAGCTGGCAAAAGCTGGGCAGCAAAGGGGAAAGGCGTGGGAAAGGCTCTGTGTTGTGTCCCCAAAAGCTGTGGAAAAATTGCCAAAGCTGCCCGTGCTTGTGTTTTGGCATCCTCCAGAAGAGCTGCCCTCACTCACTGCCATGGGCTGGAAAGTGGGACAGTGCCAGGCCAGGAGTTGCTTGGTTCAAGGTCAAGAAAAGCTGATTTAGCTGATTTAGCTGCTTTTGTCCACTCGTGCCAGGAGTCCTGTGACTGCTGCCCGTCTGTTCTGCACCGCTGGGTGCTCCAGTCACACTCTGTGCATGACCTCTTCTGCCATCCTGGCAGTGTCACCCTTCAAAATTCCATTTATTAATTAAATCCCATCACCTTTTGCGCCCCTCCTCCCCTTATGTTTTTTCAGAATTTCTCAGTACATGACAGGATCATCTCTGAGGAGCTTCTTGAGTCAGGAAAAGATGGGACCAAGCCCCTGTGCTGCCAAACTGGTGCCAGGGATCAGCAGCCCGGTGCTGTTTGTCAGCTTTATCGTGGCAGGACAGGATGTTGTTTAAAGCAGATTTAGAAATCATTTCTGTGAATAAGGTTAAAGGAAAACCCATCTTGATAAAGATGAAAGAAAATGGCTTTTACTGAGAATCTCAGAGGGGTTTTTGCCAAGATAAGCAGTGCCTGGCTTGACTGAGAGAATTGCTGCTGAATATTTCATGAAGGATATTGCCTTTATTTGGCTTAGTTTAATGGACATGTTGGCTTTAATTTAGTTAAATATTTTGATTTTAACCTGGTGTAATCCATTGAATTCATAGGGCAATTTAAGTCTGGTAAGCATTTGCCCTTTATTTTCATTACACATAAAAAACAAATAGAACAATTCTACAGCCAGGACTGAAAAAAAAAGGAAAAAAAGCTTGTCTTGATGGCTGAAAAATGCTGCAAAATGGGATTTTAATGTGAAGATGCTCATGAGAAATGTTACTATAACACAAAATAACTATCCTGAGGAATGTGAGCCAGCAAGGAAACACAGAGAGCTCTGCCTGGAAGCTCTAGGAGGATGCTCAGGAAAATACAAACTTGATCCAAACACACCACCCAACTCTTGTACATCACTACAGAACCTCTCAAATTGTACAAAAAACCAGCAGAAACCACCTGCATGGAGGATTAGGATGTCTTTGAAAACAGCTTTTCCCTTTTTCCCCCTCTTCTCCTAAAAAGAACCATGTCAAAATTAAATTTTCTCTTTATTTTCCAGCAGAAATAATTCCTCTCACAAATCTGAACCTGGCCCACATCACTGCCAGCCCCACAGGTGTTTTAGGATGGGCAATTCCTGCCTTTCCATAGGCATCAGCAAGGAAAACATGAAATTTAACAAGCGTGGGATGGGTTTGACAAGGCTGCCCTCTGCTGAGAACAGCCCTGAGAGAACAGGCAAAAATTAAATAAATAAATAAACCAGAGAAGCAAAGGCAACAAAATATTTGATCTGGGAGTTCCAGAATCCAGGACAGAGCTGGGGATCCGGGTGTTTTAACTGGACATTGCATTCTAGCTATTTGCACAGCAGCCTTGGGCCAGGTTTCATGGTTTGTTTTGTTATGGTTTCAGCATCCCAGTGAAGTGCAGACAGCATTTTAGCGGAGTTCCAGAGCCAATATTGAAATGGCAACTGTGATTCCCTGCATTTTGCAATGTTTAATGTTTATTTCTAATGATTGCAACCACAGAGGAGAAAGCCCAGCCACTCCACTGGAGTCAGCGTCAAAATATTTCACAAGACACTGCTCAGCAATAGGGCTCCAAACCTGTAGGATGTCCAAACACCACCTAAAACATTAAAAAAACAGAATTGCAAAGATATCAGTAGCTGCCCCTTCCAGAGAGACAGACAGGCCACATGTGGGAGTCCTCCTCTTGTGCACAGCGTGGCATTTTGCCCAGAAACCTGAGATCCTCACCCAAAGCAGGTGCCACAGCCTGCAGCCAAGCCCAGCCAGGCTGCCCTGACACTTGACACTGACATTTCCCATCAAGCTCCCCCAAAATTCCTGTGCAGCAAAACTGGGCCCAGCAGCAGGCTCAGACTTTACTCCTGGAGGTGGTGTGGAAATACATCCAGCTCACTGCACTGCTGGAGCAATCCAGGGCTGCTGCAAAAAGCGGGATGGAAAGGGAGGGATTTTATAGAATCCATAGGTTTGGTTGGAAGGGAACTTAAAGAGAATCTTGTTTCCGTCCCCTGCCATGGGCAGGAACACTTTCCACTATCCCAGGCTGCTCCAAGCCCTGTCCAACATGGCCTTGGACACTTCCAGATTCTCTGGGCATCTTCACACCTGGTGGGAGAGGCTGGGGAAGGGTCTCTGCCTTCCCTGCACCAAATTCTGACAAAATCCTGGCCTCAGGGCCTCAGTTGTGCCTGTGGTCAGCAGCCTCTGGAGCAGCTGGGCTGCAGAGCACAGGGAACTGCCTGGGGATTACTGTGGGGCCTCATGCAACACCTGGAATAAGAAGAGGTTGTGTCACACCCGGTGTTGCTGTGTGGGTGTTGGAGGGGACAAGCCCAGACGGAGCAATTTGAGATTCAAGCCTGGTGCAATCAGTGCCCGCAGGGTGTGAGGGACCATGGCAGGAGCTCCTTCTCCAGGGAAACTCACTTGTCCTTCCAATCCAGAGTCCAAAGACACAAATATTTTAATGTCTCCAGGAGTGAGCCTTGACAGGCAACGTAGGGAAAACGTTTCAGCACCCACCGAGGTTGTCTGGACAGTAATATTTCTGGTTTTATTCTACACAGAAACCTCTGCATGGACCATCCCCATCCTTAGAACCCCTGGGAGGAATTCAGTCCAGGAAAGCCCCGGGCAGAGGGTGTGCATTGGGGACTATGGAGGCTCCGGTGCTCCACAAATCAGCTTGTGTGTTATGAGAAAATGCGTTATTAACCTCAATCCTGAATTTAACCAAGAACCATTGATTATTAATCCAGTCCATTTAACTATTAATTCCATTCATCTAATGTGAAATCACCGGGTTTAATTATTTATTCTGACGGCTCTGCGGAGTTGCTGGCGGTGTCCGTGACATGGGAGGGCGGATTAAACACCGACCATCCCCACCCTTTCAGACACCCCCACACCGGCCCCGGCCTCCCCTCACGGCTCTCTCTGAGGGCGGTGCCGCGCCCGCGCCTCAGCGGCGGGGAGCGGGCGGGACTAGGCGGAGCGACAGGCGCTGCAGCCAATAGAAGCGCGGCTAGCGCGCCAACAAACCAATGAGAACCGGGATGCCTTGGCGGCGGGAGCCGCCGGGATGAGCGACAGGCACAGTAACCAATAGAAACGCGGCGTCGCGCCCGTTGGCCAATGGGCGAACCCGGAGTGTTCTAGAAGGGGCGGGCGGGAGGCGGGACCGCGGTGCCCCGCCCCGCCCGGCGCGGCCCAGAGCGGAGCGCAGTCATGGCGGTGAAGGCGCTCAACCCCAAGGCCGAGGTGGCCCGTGCCCAGGCCGCGCTGGCCGTCAACATCAGCGCGGCCCGCGGGCTGCAGGACGTGCTGAGGACCAACCTGGGCCCCAAGGGCACCATGAAGATGTGAGGGAGCCCCCGCACCTCTCGCCGCGGGTGGGGTTGGGGGGGAGCACGGCCTGAGGAGAGGCATGAGGGGAAGCGGCGGGGGCCGGGAGGGGCGGAGGGGAACAAAGGCGGAGGCGGGAGGGGTGCGTGGCTGAGGGATGGGGAGGGAGCGGCTGAGCCCGCGGCCCCGCACGTGTTTTGGGGCCGGGGCCGGGTGGATGAATGGATGGGGAAGGAGCGGGGCGGGCCCGCGGCCTCACACGTGTGTTGGGGCCGGGGCGCTGCTCACCCGGCCCGTGCCGCCCGCAGGCTCGTGTCGGGCTCCGGAGACATCAAGCTGACCAAAGATGGCAACGTGCTGCTGCAGGAAATGGTGAGCTGGGGCTGGTCCGAGCAACGGGGATTAGGGAGGGACGAGCGCCTTTGGGTGAGGGGGAATCGCGTCCCGCCTGCCCCAGCCACCCTTATCCATTGAAGCAAAATGGGCCTTGGGAGGAGGGTGAAGAAATAAGCGCAGGTTAAGGCAATACTATAAAGAGAATAATGTTAAAAATACAAACAGCACCATGAGAATGAGTAAAATGAGTAGCAAACCAATTAGGATAAACGATTAGAACATCACCTTCAGTTCTTTCTTAGCTGATCTCAGATTTTCGTTTGCTATACCACTTAACTGCTCATCTTCTTATTTTTGTCTAGCAAATCCAACACCCCACGGCCTCCTTGATAGCAAAAGTAGCAACAGCACAAGATGACATCACTGGAGATGGCACCACCTCGAATGTCCTCATCATTGGAGAGCTCCTAAAGCAGGCAGATCTTTATATTTCTGAGGTGTGTGTGCAGTGTTTCATTTGTAGGTGGGCAAGTTAAAACCTTCACTGAGACCTCTCAGTGGTTTTTATTTTTGTTAAATGTTTAACAGGAGCGGAGCATAAATACATTGAGACAAATGAGAAGTTGTAAAATGGGGGAAAAGCTGGAGGACCGGACTTAAACCGTGTTCAAAATCAAACCCACTTATTGTGGATACTGTAGCTTTTAAGGTTTTGTGTGATACCTGCTGTTACTTTGTTTTGTGTGAGTCAAAACACTTCTGGAGTGTTTGAAAGGAGCTCCTCCCTGAGGGCAGGTAAAGGTGGATATTGCACAGCGAACACCCAAGTGTGCTTTGTAGTTCCCTTGGTCTGAGTTCTGTGCTAAATTAATCTGTGCTTTTCCTCTGCATTGGAAGGATTTGCATTCCTTTTATATGTATTCAGAAGGACAGAACACATGGCCTGGGTAGCATATTCCCTGTGTTTTACCATTCCTTGAAATGTTGAAACCACAGGTTCTGTTTGTGGAAAAAGAACCATCTTGTCTTCCACTGTCCAATGATTTCTCTTCCCTTGCCTTAGGGTTTGCACCCTAGAATAGTAGCAGAAGGCTTTGAGATTGCCAAGGAAAAAGCACTTGAGGTTTTGGATCAGGTCAAAGTGTCCAAGGAGATGGACAGGGAGACCCTCATCGATGTTGCCAGGACATCCCTCAGGACTAAGGTGCACGCTGAGCTTGCTGACATCCTGACAGAGGTGAGTGTCCCTGTCACCTCTGCCTCTGTGGGTGAAGAGATCCAGCTGTGGAAGTGCTGGGACTGTAATTTGAAGTGTGAAAAGATGTGAACTTGCACTTTGGAAGACTGATGATCATTTTGGGATGTTTCCCTCCCCTGTGCTGCAGGCTGTGGTAGATTCTGTCCTGACAGTCAGAAAACCAGGGGAGCCCATTGACCTGTACATGGTGGAAATCATGGAGATGAAGCACAAATCAGAGACAGACACAACGTAAGTCTGCAGGATCCTTGGGGTTCAGTTTAATGGAACCTTGAGCTTTGAGCTGCCTGGGGGATTTTGGTTTCTTTTTAGGGTGTCCTAAAGCTACCACTGGAAGAGTTGAAATACAGATTTCAGCCACAAATATCTTGGCAGAAGTTTCTCACTCACTGAATTGATTGCTTGATGAAATTATCAAACAGCAAAGAGCAGCACTGGTTTAGCAATGTTGGATAAATACTCTTTTTTTTTAGTGTCTGTGGCTTGATGATGCTTTAGGTTGGCATCTGTTAAATACAAAGCAGCATTTGATAAATGGAAAGTGGGTTGTGGGTTGGATATTCCATAGGATTTCCCTTTCCCTCAGTGCATGGATGAATTCTGCCCTAGCTCTCCTCAGTAGCTGGTGCAGTCAGACACCATGCCAGAGCAAATTCCTTTTTCCATTGTCCTGGTGTGCTTTTTGATGGGATGAGCATGGCCTTGGAAGGGGGACACATCACCCAACAGTGCCCAGGCAGTTTGGGTTGGAGCAGTTCCACTCTCACACTGCATGGAATCCTGTATTTGTGTCCATGGACACCCAGAGTGGTTTTTAACCTTGCAGGCTGATCAGGGGGCTGGTGCTGGATCATGGAGCTCGCCACCCTGACATGAAGAAAAGAGTGGAAGATGCTTTTATTCTTACCTGCAATGTGTCTCTGGAGTATGAGAAAACGTGAGTACCCAGCACATGCTCCTGTCCTGAGGACTTTTATTTAAAATGTGCTTAAATACCAACCAAGACTGTGAAGGGGAAAGGTGAGTCCCCTTCTGCAGCTCTTTTGGGAAAGGTGGTGGGTGAACAAATCTGTGAGAGGCAGAGCTTCACAGTGGGTTTTATTTTGTTGTGTGATCACAGAAAGGTTGGAAGTCCTTCCTTTCTTGGGCACAATTTGATATTGTAGAGCAAACACATTAATACACTTCAAAAAATAAGGCAGACACTTGAAACTGAGAGAACTCTGAAGTGGAAAAGCTTTGAACTAGAGAGCAGGAATATCAGTGTGGGTTGGAGGGACTGTTTGTTCTGGGTTGATTTCTTCAGAATGTTACTGAAGGGCTCATTCCTTATGCAGAAATTTATTTCTACAGCAGAGGGGAAGTTTTCTCACTGCTTTTTTGTGGGGTTTTTTCCACTTCAGGGAGGTGAGCTCTGGATTCTTCTACAAAAGTGCTGAGGAGAGGGAGAAGTTGGTGAAAGCAGAAAGAAAGTTCATTGAAGACAGAGTCAACAAAATCATAGAGTTGAAAAGAAAAGTCTGTGGTGACTCAGACAAAGGATTTGTTGTGATCAACCAGAAGGTGAGATGAAGGGAATAACTAAAAACTATTTGAAATGCCAGAATTAGCTAAATTTAGGCTGATACTTCTGAATATAATGTACAGTTCCTACTTGAGATCTTCTTTGAGCCTTGAGGAAGAACTGTTAAGTGTCAGAGAGAGAGGAGGTGTTTTTAATTTTGTCTTCATGCTGATGGTCACTTTGTGTTTGCAGGGGATTGACCCATTTTCCTTGGATGCCCTTGCCAAAGAAGGAATTGTTGCTTTGAGGAGAGCTAAAAGGAGGAACATGGAAAGGTCAGTTTTGGGGAGAGGCTTAAATCCATCTTTAAAGACTTGACTAAAAATTCCACTTCAGTCTGTGCAGCTCTTCTGGTGTAACTCAGGGCAGTTTGGGCAAAATGCAGAAAGGACAGTTTGGGCTCTCAGGATGCTTTAATGCAGACACCTACAGAGGAGCCTTCATTCTAGAAGTCAGTTTTTTAAAGAGCTCTTCCATGAGCAAAACCAAACAGTTGCAAGCCTAGGCTTGAAATACTGCACTTATTGTGACTTTGGGTTTCATTGAACATCAAGCTGAGTTCTACCTGTTCTCTGTCAGACTGACCCTGGCCTGTGGTGGCACTGCCATGAACTCAGTGGAGGATCTCACTCCTGACTGCCTGGGACACGCAGGGCTTGTCTATGAGTACACCCTGGTGAGTGACCAAGTGTTTGAGGGGTAAAACTGGAGTATTGAAATAAAACACATTAAATCCACTTGGATGTGAACATCTGCCTGGATGTTTGCTCCTGTCATAGGCTGAGAAAACAGAAATAAAGTTCTGCTGTATCTCATCACTTCTTGAAGTGCTGTCAGTGGAGAACCCAGTCTGAAAGCATCCAGTTCATTAATTTGTGTGCACAAATTGCTGAAGCAAGTGGCTGACAGGCAAACGTGATGCTGTTTTCCCCAGGGGGAGGAGAAGTACACCTTCATTGAGAAGTGTGAGAACCCCCGCTCGGTGACCCTGCTCATCAGGGGCCCCAACAAACACACGCTGACCCAGATCAAGGATGCAGTGAGGGATGGGCTGCGGGCTGTGAAAAATGCCATTGAGGATGGTGAGTGCCCTCCCTGTTCATCATCATAAGGATTTTAGAAACCATCCCAAAATTAGGGAATTATGTATCAGCTCCCTTGGTTCCTGCTCCAGTCCAAGTCTGAGCTCAGGGTGAGGTGATTTTATATTGATTACTCACCTGTTGAGGTGCAGGATATGGAGGGAAGAGATCAAACTGCAATAAAAATGAGCTTTTTAAACTGAAACAGGTGCTTTTCCCTTGCAGGATGTGTGGTGCCAGGAGCAGGGGCACTGGAGGTGGCAGTAGCCAATGCTCTTGTGAAACACAAACCCAACGTGAAAGGAAGAGCCCAGCTCGGAGTTCAGGCTTTTGCTGATGCCCTGCTCATCATTCCTAAGGTAAAAGGAATTCTGGGTTTAAAGCACACACAGACTCAGTGCTTTTTCTGCTGGAGGGCTCTGTAATCAGAAAAATTAAACCAGTCCCTCTGTTCTGTGCCAGGTGCTTGCTCAGAACTCAGGCTACGATCCCCAGGAGACGCTGGTGAAGGTCCAGGCAGAGCACATGGAGTCAGGGCAGCTCACTGGGGTTGATCTCAGCACTGGTAAGGACTCCCTCAGCCACAGGCTGATGCTCCAGTAAGAACCTGGCTCAGCTCTGAAGCACAAAGTGCTCTGAGTGCAGAAAGATTTACCTTTATTGATAAAAAGCTGCACAGGAGCTTTGGCAGTCAGGCTGCTGTAGTTCAGCCTGTGCTGATTTGAGGTTTTTAGAGGATAAAGCACACTGTTGGATGCAGTGAGGGGTATCAGATGTCAGCCAGCAGAAAGTCTCTGTGTGAACTGGTTTTTTAAAGGCTCTTCACTTCTGTTGCAGGGGAGCCCATGGTGGCTGCAGCAGCTGGAATCTGGGATAATTACAATGTCAAAAAGCAGCTGCTTCATTCATGGTAAGGCTGGCAGGATTTCACTTTAACATTACTCTGTGTTTAAGTGATGTAAAACTGGGGATCCTATGTACAGGAAGATGTCCTGAAACACAAAAATGAAGCTGACTTTGGCAATTGTAACAATATTTCTTTGCTGTTTTCCTGTTTCCAGCACCGTGATTGCCAGCAACATTCTCCTGGTGGATGAAATCATGAGAGCTGGGATGTCCTCCCTGAAGGGCTGAGCTGGAGCTGCTCCCTGTGGAATTTCTCCAGGGAATCCAGCCCAGGGCCCTGTCCCAGCACCAGGAGTCACTCTGCCATGAGGGGCAGCCCCCTTGGTAACACGGCCACCCAAAATCTCAGCAACTTAATCAAAGATTTGGCTCTAAAAAGGAGTTATTTATTTTTGATTTCACTGAACTGTGTGGCTGCAGTTGCTTTCCATTTTTACCCAATAAACTGTTCTGTTCTGTGCTTTGGGTGTCTGTTCTTTAAACCTTCACATTCTGCAGTGGGGGCTGCATTCCTGAGTCCTACTCTTGACAATTTTGTGAAATTAGTAGTCAAGACTTTAGTGAAATTACTGCTACTGCTGTTCTCAGGGTGGGATCAGGTCTGGAATTTGTTCAGTAATTTTTAAAAACTGGATTAAGGCAATCACATAATGGTTTTGTACTTGCTTATGAGTAAAACTGAGTTCTCTGCAGAATGGCTGGGGCGGGGGGTGGTTAAGGACTTGTTTTAAGGGTTGGATTTTTAATAGTGGTGCTTCTACATTAAAGTATTGATGGATCACGAGTGGCAGAGCTTCCAGTGGGTTTGTGGCAGGGGAATGGAATGATTTTCCCTAAAACCAGCGGTGCTTTGTGTTAAGAGGAATCTCCTTCCTCTGTCACACATGAAACCCTTAAAAAACCATTCAAACACCCAAAAAAGCCTCTTTTGTGTGGCTCCGGTACCCGGCAGTTTCAGCCCCGTGAGCAGCAGGGGAGGGACAGAAATCCCCGTTCCTGCAGCCCCGCTGCCCCGGAAGCGCTTCCCGAGCCCGCAGCGCCTCCGGGTCGGGCCCGCGGCTCGTTCGCGGCTCCGGGATGGGAGCGGCGGCGCTGGTGCTGCTGTGCTGCGGGGTGCTGGGGGCTCAGCGCGGTGAGAGCCTCGACATCCCCCCTGGCATCCCCGAAATCCTCTCCTGGCATCCCCAAAATCCCCCCCGGCCTCCCCCTCCCGGAGCCCCTGCTGCTCCCCAGCCGAGGATCGCTCCCTTCCCGACAATGGATTTTAAATGCTCTGAGCTGTGCGGACACCGACCCAGCACACGCAGGGACATCCCGTCAGTAGCTGCGCCTGGCCCGTGTTTAAAAATGAAACTTGTACTGAATTTGTCCATTTTCAGCGCTCGCAGAGGATGGGAGCATGGTGCAGCTGCCCGGGGGCACCTTCCAGATGGGGTCCGTGCAGAGGAGCGGCGAGGAGGAGCCCGCCAGGGAGGTGACAGTGAAGCCCTTTGCTCTGGACAAACACCCGGTGACAAACAGGGACTTCAGGTGAGCCTCGGGTGGCTGTGGGGAGGGGCACGGCCAGGTGGGTGCCAGCTGTTTGTGGGGCTGGTTCCTGGCATCTGAAAGCCAACGCTTGGGGAAAAAAATGTGTCTGTCAATAGGAAATCGCTGTCACAAGTGCAAGCTGAACCATCGTGGCAGTGTAGCTTGCAGACATACTTTTATTTCCTTTTTTGTTCTTTCCTCTTTTTTTTTTCTCTTTTTCATCTCCTCCTCTTCTTCTCCTCCTCCTCCTGTCCCTCTCCTCTCCCTACTCTTTCCCTCTCTTCTCTCTCCACTCTTCTTTTTTTATCTTCCCTCTCTTCTCTTCCTCTCTTTTTCTCCTCTTCCACTAACAGCACCCACAGGTTTTATTGGCTTTTAAAGGATTTCTTTCTCTCTGCAGTTATGGAAATCTGAGTGCAGGCTGAGTTTACCTGCACAGGTGACATAAAAACTATCAAATCTGTGCAGAGATGCTCACTGGACTGTTTTATCTGTTAAATCTAAATTAAACCATCTGGAGCTGGGGGGTCTGTAAATTTTGTATCTTTTGCTTTGCTCTGAACTCCTTACACGAGCAGATTTGTGAGGCAGAGCTTGAAAAACTCTTACCCAGAGCATGTTGTGTTTATGCCAGGGAGTTTGTTAGAGAAAAGAAATACAAAACAGAAGCAGAAGCATTTGGCTGGAGCTTTGTCTTTGAGGATTTCGTGTCTGAAGAGCTGAAAAAAAAAGTCACCCAAAAACTGGAGGTAAATGTGAATCCTGTGATGAGTTTGGTGTAGCTTTTCCACTGAGGAGCAGCTGCCTCTTTGCAGAGCCTGCTGTTCTCAGGTTTTTCTTTAATCTGGGGTTGTTTTGCTTTTGAACCTCAGCAGGACTGAGCTGGGGTTGATTCATGTGCTCCTCTGTTTCCATGCTCTGTGAGCTGTCAGTCTGGACTCCAGGGAGCTGGGAGGAAGTAAAATGGGCTTCAAAGTACTTCAGTAATCCAACTTTAATATAGAAAAACTGAACAGCATGAGCTTCTTGATCTGTTTTCACTTTTTAAAGCAGATGCCTCTGCTCTGTGGGAAAGTAGCATACAAATGTCTGTGATAACCCAGCTCAAACTGCAGCATTTCCCAGACTAACACACCTGCTGTGGGATGGTGTCACCAGTCCAGGTGTCACCAGTTCACCTTTAATCCTGGTGTCATTTCTTTCTCCAGTCAGCCCCGTGGTGGCTGCCCATCGAGAAGGCTTTTTGGAGACAGGTGAGTAAAATCCTGGTGTGATAAAATCCTGATGTGATAAATCCCTGCTGTGGTAAAATCCTGCTGTGGTAAAATCCTGATGTAATAAAATCCTGATGTGATAAAATTCTGGTGTGGTAAAATCAGGATTTAACTGATTTTACCACACCAGGATTTTATCACACCAGATTTAACAGGATGTGTGGTGCCACACATCTGGTGTGATAAAATCCTGCTGTGGGTAAAATCCTGCTGTGGTAAAGTCTTGGTGTGGGTAAAATCCTGGTGTGGTAAAATCCTGATGTAATAAAATCCTGTGGTAAAATCCTGGTGTGGTAAAATTCTGATGTGATAAAATCCTGGTGTGATAAAATTCTGATATGGTTAAATGTTGGTGTGGTAAAATCCTGGTATGGTAAAATAATGATGTGATAAAATTCTGATATGGTTAAATCTTGGTGCGATAAAATCCTGGTGCGATAAAATCCTGGTGTGGTAAAATCCTGGTGTAATAAAATCCTGGCGTGATAAAATCCTGGTATGGTAAAATCCTGGTATGATGAAATCCTGCTGTGGTAAAATCCTGGTGTGCTAAAATCCTGATGTGGTGACTCCTCTCCATGCTGGGAGCTCATGTGTTGTGTGTGCTAAACCTTATCGACTAAAAATAAGTGAAAAACCATTTTCCATCTTTTCACCTCTTCCACCCCTTATTCCCTTTGTAATGAAAACTGTATAAAAATGAATTCCAATCTGCTTCAATCCCTGCCAGCCCTCAGGCCCAGGCTCCAGCATCAAGGACAGGCTGGATTACCCCGTGCTGCACGTGAGCTGGAACGATGCTCAGGCCTTCTGTGCCTGGCAGGGGAAGCGGCTCCCATCGGAGGAGGAGTGGGAGTTTGCTGCCAGGGGAGGACTGCAGCGTACGTAGCACAAGCTCTGAGCTGTTCCCAAAGCAGGCATGGAGAGCTATTACTTCACCAGATCCAAACCTCCCTCCAGGGATGTTCTCAGGTGTTGATTTGAAAGGGGTTTGAACCACCTCTTTTGGCCTGAGAGGGTGGTAATATTAATAATTATTAAAATAAATTAATAAAGTCTCAGTATCTCAAGCTAAGCAGAAAAGGATAATCCTAAAAGCCTGGCTGGAGTGACCCAGGGCTAACAAGTGTCTTTTCCTCCCTGGCAGAAAGGATGTATCCCTGGGGAAACAAGTTCCAGGCAAACCGTACAAACCTGTGGCAGGTAAGGTCCTAAAAGTCATCCCATCCATGCTGGGCTGTCCTCAGGGGGGGTTTCACTCAGCCACTGAGTGAGGGTGTCCTGGGAAACACTGGGGGTACTGAAACTGAGCTTCTGGGGGTTGTAAAAGTACCCTCAGGGGGAGCAGGCTCAGCCCATCTTCCCTGGGAAACCAGGATTTTACTGCTTCTAAAAATCCACACATTAATTTGTTTGAAGAGGGAACTTGGGACAACTTCAGGTGGTTGATCTCTCTTGACCAACATGAATTGCCACCAGAGAGTTACTTGCCAACTTGGAGTGTGGCACAGCCCTGTGAGGAGCAGGATTTGGGGTTGTTTCTGGGGTGGTTCTTTGCTGGGAGTGATCTCTGTTCCCCCAGGGTGATTTCCCTCGGGGGGACACGGCTGAGGACGGCTACCACGGCGTCTCCCCGGTGACAGCCTTCCCTGCCCAGAACAGCTACGGTACACAGACCCTCACCCTGCTCTGGGATGGCTTCTGCTCCCTCCATTCATGTTAATTATCAAACCCTGGAGCTGGGCAGAGTTTAGATGTGTGGGATCTGGAGTAGAGGAAAAGCATCGATGGTTGGGGCTGGAGTTGGCTGAGGTGCACCTGCTGCACTTCAGGCACCAAACCACCTCCTTTTAATTAAAACTGGGTTGTTTTGCAACTCAGTGGGGTGTAACAAAAATTCCAAGGACATTTTCTGGCTGCCATGTCCTCATGCACTGTTTGAAATACAATGAGGAATTTCTTCAGCCTCACCATTGAACCACGCTCTTGAACGATCCTTTGAACGTTGTTCCCCCTCCCCTACACTGAATTTACATCTCCTGCACACCTGCTCTCCTAATTCTGACTCAAAACCATCTCAGGGCTCTACGACCTGCTGGGAAACACCTGGGAATGGACAGCATCAGAATTCCCAGCTCCAGGAAGGGCACCCAGGGCTCAGAAGATGCAGGTGCTGAGAGGGGCCTCGTGGATTGACACTGCAGATGGCTCTGCCAACCACAGAGCTCGTGTCACCACCAGGTAGGTCTGGCCAAAGCCCAGGTGCTGCTGCACAAGGATTTTCTCTGGGTTGGTTTTATTTTAAAAGATGTTTTGTTTGTTCTTACACCATATTTTTGAGAAGCAGTTAGCAGAGCACACTACAAATATGGCTAAAACCACCCCTGCTATAAATCCATTCCTAAATGCTTCTCAAATCATGTGTTTTCCAGCTGGTATTAATAATGAAATGCTTTTCCCTAAGTTATTCAGGGGAATTGGAAGATGTTTTTAGGCTGTTCCAGCAGGTCACATTAGGGTTGTGAGTTTTGTAACATATTAGGGATATGTGTAACAAGGAAGGATCCCTAATTTTGGGTCTCTCTTTCCCTGTGAGGATGGGGAACACACCAGACTCTGCCTCTGACAACCTCAGCTTCCGCTGTGCTGCCGACGTCCCTCCCGTGCCAGCCTGGAAAAGCCAGAGCAAAGCTGAGCTCTGAGGGCTCCCTGGGAACACTGAGGCATTTTCTCCTGTGGAGATGAACAGTAACCCCCAACTGTCACTTCCATTAAACCCCAAATGTTTCTAAAATTAAAAATCATTTTAACTTTTTCAGTGCTGGCATGTCTGGGTGGGAGCAGTGATTGGGAAGGCAGAAGGGGGGTTTGTCCTTAGTGTCCTTTTGGTGTGGGAGATGCTCCAGCTCTCCTGTTGTCCATGTAAAGCAGAGGGAGACGTGTGGGACTGGGCCAGAGCTGCTCTGACCTCCAGCCCCAGAGAGGGGACACCCAGAGCCCCCTGTGCCCATCAGGGTGGGGCTGCCAGGGGGGGAAGTAATGGGGGCACATCCCTGGAAGGGGAAGTCATAATCAGTCCCCATTCCCTTGGGAATTCACAGCTTTGGAGCAGTGCTGAGCCTTCCCAGAAGCAAAACCAGGCACCTTGATTGGCATTTGAGCAGTGACAGAATGCTGTGTGTGACAGATGTGTGTGACAAACCAGTGCCCCACCTCTCCCAGGAGTTATAATGAGCACAAACTCTCTGTGCACGAGCTCTGCACCAAACCTGACCAGGAGCCTTGACCACAAGGTGGGCAGGAACACTGCTCAGGGATCCACATCGAACTGTCCCAAAACAGGCACTGCAGGTGCCTGAGGGCTGAGCCTTCCCCATGGGGAGCTGCAGCTGGTTCTGGCTTCTCCAAACCCATTCCTCCAGTGATATACACCCCAGGAGCAAATTACTTCCTGGGTTTGTATTTGCACCAGTCCTGAGCCAAGTGAAAGAAAATTTAAAAACGCCAGAAATCACCATGTTGTTTTCCAAGATTTTACTCGCCTTACTGTGAGCCAAACCAGGGGCTGGGGCAGGGATCAGAACAGCCCCTCCTCGGCTGCCAGGGTGAGCAGGATGGCCTTGCAGGTGTTCTCAAAGAGGGCAGCTCTGTTCTGGGCCTCCCCCTTCTTCACCCAGTGGCGGTAGGTGCGGAAGGCGCAGGCGTCGATGAGCTTGCGGACGGGCTTGAGGGCGTAGGGGTCCCTGACCACCAACTCCCTGGTCACTGACTTCACCTGCCTGTACTGGTAGTAGATCCTCACCGAGGCCAGCACGGTCAGGCAGATCACCTGGGGCACAGGGAACAGCCTGGCAGTCAGGGGAATCCTCCCAGAACAGCTTGGGATTCAGGGGAATCCTCCCAGAGCAGCCTGGGATTCAGGGGAATCCTCCCAGAGCAGCCTGGGATTCAAGAGAATTCCCACAACAGCCTGAGATTCATGGGAGTTCTCTCACAACAGTCTGAGATTTAGAGGGATTCTTCCACAATAACCTGGCATTCAGAGGAATTCCCACACAGCCTGGGATTCAAGGGAATTCTCACAACAGCCAGGAATTCCCACAACAGCCTGGCATTCAGAGGAATTCCCTCAGTGGGGTGGTCCCAGTGCATCACCTCATGTGAGGGAGTCAGGAGGAGCTCAGTGCCTGGCACAGTTTAGTTCCTGCAGGGCTGGCAAAGGGCAGGGGTTCATGCCAGGGAATCACAGCATCACAGCCATGGTTTGAGTTAAAAGGGAATTTAAAGCCCATTTTACTCCCTGCCATGGGCAGGGATGCCTTTGTCTATCCCAGGGTGCTCCAAGCCTTGTCCAACCTGGCCTTGGACACTTTCAGGGATGGGCAGTCAGGTTCTTTGGGAAATCTCTGCCAGGGCCTCAGCACCCTCACAGCCAAGAATTTCTCCCCACTATCCCATCTGACCCTGCCCTCTGT
The DNA here is from genome assembly GCA_009764595.1 of Geothlypis trichas. Taxonomy (NCBI): domain Eukaryota; kingdom Metazoa; phylum Chordata; class Aves; order Passeriformes; family Parulidae; genus Geothlypis; species Geothlypis trichas. The sequence continues at coordinate 6,006,184 of CM019921.1, forward strand.
CAGCCATTCCCCTTGCCCTGTCACTCCATCCTTTGTCCAAAGTCCCTCTCCAGCTCTCTTGGAGCCTCTTTAGGCAATGGAAGGGGCTCTAAGGTCTCCCTGGAGCCTTCTCTTCTCCCAGCTGAACTCTCCAGCTCTTTCAATATTTTTTTTTTGGGAGGTGAGAGGCAGTTTCTACCTTCTCCCTTAACTCCCTCCTGTGAGGAAGTGCTTGGTCTGTCCAGGCTGCCGCATCCTCCCAAAACCCATCCCCATCACCCTTCCCCAACGCCCAGTTTCTCCCAAACCCATCCCACTGCTGGCTCCTGCAGCTCCCAGCCTCATCCCCACCTTGAATTTGCGGAAGGGGCTGAAGTGCCGGACCTCCTCCACGTCGTACTGCTGGAAGAAGGGGTGTGCCAGCGCCTCGCCCGCCGTGTACCGCTGCCGCGGGTCCACCACCAGGAACCGCGAGATCTGCAGGGGGAGCCGCTCGCTCTGGGCTGTGCCGGGGCTCTGCAACGCCCCCTGCACTCCAGGTTTCCCCAGCCCGAGCACCTACCAGGTCCTTGACGGTGTCGGAGCGGTCGTCCCACTCCGGGGAGCCGAACTGGTAATCGCCGTTCATGATCATGCGCAGCATCAGCATCTGCTTGCGGTGCCAGAAGGGCGGCGAGCCGGCCAGCAGGGTGTACATGATCACCCCTGTGCTCCACCTGTGGGCAGTGGGATGTACATGATCACCCCGTGCTCCACCTGTGGGCAGCAGGGTGTACATGATCACCCCGTGCTCCACCTGTGGGCAGTGGGATGTACATGGTCACCCCCGTGCTCCACCTGTGGGCAGGAGGGTGTACATGATCACCCCCGTGCTCCACCTGTGGGCAGCAGGGTGTACATGATCACCCCCGTGCTCCACCTGTGGGCAGTGGGATGTACATGATCACCCCCGTGCTCCACCTGTGGGCAGCAGCAGGGTGTTCATGATCACCCCGTGCTCCACCTGTGGGCAGTGGGATGTTCATGCTCACCCCCGTGCTCCACCTGTGGGCAGCAGCAGGGTGTTCATGATCACCCCGTGCTCCACCTGTGGGTAGTGGGATGTTCATGCTCACCCCCGTGCTCCACCTGTGGGCAGCAGGGTGTGCATGATCACCCCATGCTCCACCTGTGGGCAGTGGGATGTTCATGCTCACCCCCGTGCTCCACCTGTGGGCAGTGGGATGTACATGATCACCCCCGTGCTCCACCTGTGGGCAGCAGGGTGTGCATGATCACCCCCGTGCTCCACCTGTGGGCAGCAGGGTGTACATGATCACCCCCGTGCTCCTCCTGTGGGCAGCAGGGTGTTCATGATCACCCCCGTGCTCCACCTGTGGGCAGCCCACACGGAGCCTCCAGCACCCCTGTGCCACCCCTGGGCACCCAGCTGGCTCTGCACCTGAAGGGAAAACCAGCAGGGAAACTGGAAGCACCTGGGAACACCCGGAAAACCAGCAGGGAACTGCCCTGTGTGTGCCTGGGGAGGGAGGCTGAGCTGAGCTGGTGGGGAGTTAGTTGTTCCCGGGATACTGCAGGAGGATGCCTTGAGATGGAGTATTTGGCCCTTGCAGAGATTTTTAGGGAAGGGAGTGGGGATTGGTGGTGCCAGCCAGGCTGGGTGCCCTCGAGCACAGCTCAGGTGTCCTGGCTCAGACTGGAGAGGGGATGAAATGCCCTGGTGTGTGTCACAACTCTGAGCTTTGCAGCCTGAAGCCACCAGAGGTGGTGGCAAAGTCGCTGCAGAGTTCTGGTGAGCTGCCCTGAGCTGGCTGCTCTCTCAGGGGCTGCACAAGGTGTGTTTAAAACCCCCATGTCTTGGAGCTCAGCCTAAGCTGACTTACATAAACAGAAAGTGTTGCTTTCCCTCCCACAGTGGGGCAAAGTGAGGAGATGGGTTTGTCCCCAGGCTGCTCCACCCCCTGTTCTGTGCCAGAAACTCCTGGTGACCCAGACAGCCCCTCACAGCCACCATAAATGGCTTTTGGTGCATCATTTCATTCTTTCCAACACTCAAACAGGTCCCCATGGGCACAATTCTGGCCATGCCTCAAACCATGTGTGGTGTGTGTTTAGGGAACAACTTCTCACTCACATATCCACCTCCTTCCCATAGCCTTGGTGCTCATCATCCATGGAGCACTGCAGGATCTCGGGGGCCAGGTAGCCAGGAGTGCCACAGATCTCTGTGGGGACAGGGACACAGGGCAGAGCATCAACCCAGGTGCCATTCCCACCCACCTCCAGGCAGCCCATGGTGGGATCTTTGCAGGGATGGTGCTCATAGGGAGGAATTGCAACCTGTGTGCATCTCACTGGTGACTTTTTTGGTGAATTATTGTGGCTAAAAAGAGCAGAAAAATTATATGGATGCTTGTGGGAGGGTGTGTGGCTCTCTTCATGTAGGAGTTGGGCAAAACATTGGGGCAGTATGTGGATGAGGTAATGGGGATCAGCTGGAGGAAAAAATAAGTGGAATGGATTAGGATAGTTTTCCTAGAGATCAGCAACTTTTTCATGTCAAGGAGAGAGGTGTGGAGGCTATGTGCAGGCAGAACTTGTGTGTGAGGACAGCAAAAGCAGCCAAACAGCACCAATTTGCACCCCCAGGTGAGAGTGGTGACAAGGAGAAATGGGGCTGGAAAAACTCACCAGCCTAGCATCCCCCCACCTCACCAGCCCCCTACCTTTGAGCTTCTCATTCTCATTCAGCTGGCAGGAGAAGCCAAAATCTGTCAGCTTGATGTTCATGTCATCATCCAGCAGGATGTTCTCTGGCTTCAGGTCCCGGTGGACGATGTTGATGGAGTGCAGGTACTGGATCACTTCCAGCAGTGCTCGCATGATCTTCCTGGGGATGGGGACAGCTCACTCCCTGTCCCAAACACCCACTGGCACCACCATCCCAGGGCAGGGGACAGGGACAGTGCACAGGGACACAGCCCAGAGTGCTGTGCTCTCCCCTCTAACCATGCTCTGCTCTGGCAAGGTGATTTTCACCCCCCTGCACCTGGCCTTACCTGGTTTCTTTCTCGCTCAAGGTGACTTTCTCAGTGAGGTAGTCAAAGAGCTCCCCTCTCTTCATCCTGTGTGAGGGAGGGGACACAGAGTCAGGCAGAGGCTGAGCTGCAACAGCAAACCAGCCCTGAGTCCCTGGGGAGGATCAGTCAGGGGTTTATGCCCCTTAACAGCCCAAAATAACTTCCACAACAAGGGGTAAAAGTGCCTTTATATATTTCAGTAAAATATCAGGCAGAAGGAGAAGAAGCTGTGCCAGGTTTTGGATGCACAATTGTTAAGGCTGAAAAAGATCTCCAAGATCACCAAGTCCAACCACCAAAGATGGGGCAGGGATGGGGCTCTCCCAGTGCCATCCCACTCCTCTGACATCCACTGCACTGTCCTGGCATTGGGAATTGTGACTTTGCAGACACCCTGGTCCCACTGAGCATATAAATAACCCTCAGGGATGTGTGACAGCTCCCACCAAAGGTTACAGGGAAACCCGAGCAGTGCTGAGCCGCTGACAGAGGGAAAACAGTGCTGGCAGCAGAGAGCTGCAATGAGCTTGCAGTAATTGGGGCTTGATTCTACCTCAAGGGCTGCTTGTCCCTCCACTTTTGCCATTTTTGGGCCATAAAAAGCTGGGACCAATCTGCAGAGAGGGAGTGGGCCTAGGGTGCTGAGCCAGCTGGTACTTACAGGTCAAACACCAAGAAGAAGAAGGTGCTGGATTCATAGCTGTCCTTCAGCTGGACTGTAATAAAGCACAGAGGCTGTGAGCACAGTGTGAGTCCATCAATGGACTAAAAATCCAATTAAACTGCTAATTGAGTTAATGAGGAGCTGATCTTTACAAGTGTTGTGTTTTGGAGACAACACGGGGACACTGCTGAGGTGTGTTTGTGGAGGGAGAGCAAACAACACTCTGAGCAGGCTCCTGGCATTTCACCCCAAAAACCCTTCCTGGGGACACCCTGAGGAACAAAGAGGGCAGAAATTGCTAAGTGAGTTAATGAGGAGCTGATCTTCACAAGTGTTGTGCTTGGGAGACAACATGGAGGGCACTGCTGGGGTGTGTGTGTGGAGGGAGAGCAACAATGCTCTGAGCAGGTGCCTGGCATTTCACCCCAAAAACTCTTCCTGGGGATTGTTTTTGGGGTCCCCTCTGCCCTGAGGAACAAAGAGGGCAGAAATTGCCCTTGAGGGGATGCTCAAGGCCTGACTTACTGACGTTGGGGTGGCCCGAGACCTTGCGGAGGATGTCGATCTCCTTGGTGGTGGCTTCGCGCAGCTCCTGCACCTCCTTGGGGGAGATGTTCCCCGCCGTGATGTCGATGATCTTCACAGCATATTCCTGCCTCGTGGTCTTGTGGATGCACCTCCTGACCACGCTGCTCACCCCCCTGCCAGGGACAACAGGGACAAAAGGGGGGGTTCCATCCCTGCCTGCCCAGCCACCGGCACCTGGGCTGGCTGGGATTTTCATGCACCAGCGGGTCTCGCTCTGTCACTCTGTCTCGGTGGGACAGAAGGTTTTGAGCTGATGGAAAGTGCTGTTCCATGCTATTTTTAGCCCCATGCTGCCGTGGGCCCTGTTTGTATCAGATTCCAGGGAACACTGTTCCTATGTGGCACTGGGGGACGTGAAACCAAAACAAGCCGCTTGCCAAAAATAAAGCTTTACCTGCCCAAAACCTCCTTCGGCTCATATTTTCATAAAACTCCTTGGATGAGTTCCAGTCTGGTAGATCTTCTTCCTTGGTCATCTCTGGCTCCTGTCAGGGCAGCACTCTGGCCTTGTCTGAGGGGAGAAAGGAGCTGCAAGGAAAAAAGAACCAGGATGGGCACACACTGCCCCCAGAGCTGGGATCATCAATCCCTTATGGAAGAAAAAACATTGAGGAGGAAGGAAGAGAAGGAAGATCCTGGACCAACCAAAGGGGGTGTTTTGCTGCTTGGGAAATCCAAGCTTTGCCCCTGGAATGCTGCAGAGATCCCACTGGGGACAGGAGAAACCCGACTGGATTCCCTCATTGCCTGGCTGTCCCCAGGAGCAGAACCAGCCTGGCTGGGGCCAAGGCTTTGGGAAATGCTGCAGAACCCCAAAACATCATCCCCTCCCTGTGCCCAGCTCACAGCAGCAGCCTCCACAAACACCACCCCACACCAACACCACCCCAAGTGGAATCTGGAAGCTGGAATCTGTCCCTGTTGTTTTTTTCTTTCTTTTCCTTATTATTTTTAAGCAGCAAGAGGGGCTGGGCGGGTCAGAGTGCAGGTGGGGACAGAGGGACTGGGGACAGTGGGAGCTGAGCCAGCCTCAGGACACAGCTCAAAGAGCTCCCTCAGCCACTCCTGTGCAGCTGCCAGCAGCCTCCACAACTCCTGAAAGGCTCTTGTCCCATTTCTTTTTCCTATTTCAGGCTTGGAGGGATTTTTATACAGCTTGTTTCTGTGCCCATACACGGAGTCCAGGCAGTTAGGATGGAAAGCAGTTCTTACAAGCCTGGGCAGCAAAATTGTCCCTTTGGGGTGACAGTTTGTTGCTGGAGAAGGGACAGAGGTGGGCAGGAGATCCCCAGTTCTGTGAGCTCCCCTTTGCCCTCCTCTCAATAGCTTTGCCAGGGCACTGGCAGCTCTAAATACATTTAAATCTCATTAGCAATGTGTTATCTGTCCTGACCTGGTTTTAAAGGAGCAAAGTGTGTTTTGGATGACTGGCTGCTGCTGCCAGGGATGTCTAATAGGGGCTAGAGTATTTCTAAACAACCATGAGCTTAACTTATAAAATTTTAGTGTTGGAAATACTGTGAGTAATGCCAAACCAAGCTGAAATCACAAAGCAGAGGCAGAAACCAGGAAGTAAGGAAAATAAAATGGGGGGGGGGGGTGTTAACCAAAATCTGATTATTTTTGAAAATCCAGGTCCTAGGGATTGGTGTTGTGGGGAAGGGCTGGGTAGCATCCACGGATGCCTTGTCCTGGGAGGGAAAAACCCGGGAGTTTGTTTAAAACACCCTGGAATTATAAAAGCAAGCAGGTGCAGGGCTCTAACGGGACACTCTGGGTCATCAGCAGAGTGCAAGGGGGGTCCTGAGGGGATTTTCCTGCCGGGAGGAACGCTGAGGGTGAGGCGCTGGGCATCGCCCCCACCCGCAGCTGGGAGGATCTCTGAGCACAACAAGATATTCAATTATCAGTTGGAATAAACCCACAAAGCTCAAGAAAAAGCAGCTTTCATGCCGGCAGGGGAACGCGGCGCCTCTCCCTCAGACCCTCCGGCGCTGACCCGGAGCCAAAGAACGCTGAGCACGGGAGATTCCCGGGGCAGGACCCCCCTCACAACCCTCCCTCAGCGCCGCCCGCTCCTCACCTCGCTGAGGGCAGCGCCGGGCCGGGCCCGGGCCTGGGAGCCGCCGGGAGCCGCCGGGAGCCGAGCGCTCAGGGCCGGCCGCCGCCGCCCGGCCCCGGAGAAAGCGCAGCGCGACTTGGCAGCGGCGGGAGCCGGGCGGGCATGGCCGGGCAACGGGCAAGGGGGGGCCGGGGGCCGCCCCGGAGCTGCTGCGGAGCTTCCCCGGTTTAACCCTTCCGCCGCCGAGCACGGCCCGGCCCCGGCTCCTCCTCCCCGGGGGCGTTGCTGTGAGGCCGCCGGAGCTGCGGCTGCCCCGGGCATGGGAGGCTCGGCCGGGAGGGGCTGCGGGACGGGGAATGGGAACGGCTGGAGGGAGTTTGGAGAGCAGCCGGTCCCAGAACTGACGCCGTGAGCACCGAGCCGCTCTGTGCTCACCCAGCGCTGCCACCCTGAGCACCGAGCCGCTCTGTGCTCACCCAGCGCTGCCACCCTGAGCACCGAGCCGCTCTGTGCTCACCCAGCGCTGCCACCCTGAGCACGGAGCCGCTCTGTGCTCACCCAGCGCCGGGTCCGGGCGCCTCTTGGACACCTCCACAACTTCTCCGGGAAATTATTCCAATGCCTGACCACCCAAACAGTGATTTGTTTTTTTTCCTCCCTAATATCTAATCGAATTTCCCCTCTATCAGCTTAAGGCCACTTCCTCTTGTCACGGATTGGCCCAAACCGCCCACTGGTTTATTTCAGTTTCACCAGGATGGTAAAACACGCCAGAAATGAGATGGGAGCTTGACCAGCAGAGGCAAAGCTGCTCCTGTCACAGCTCTGTCCTCATCCCCACTGTGTGAGGTGACTCCTCTCCCTTCTGAACACTGATTTTACTCTTCACTTTCAGAACTGCAAGTGAGAGGAGAATGCTTTAGGAACGGTAGAACAGCCAGCAGCATAACAGCACGTCAGGGAAAACAGGTAATGCTAGGGAAAGTATTTTTAACAGGAACTGAGCTTTTCAGAGCAGGGTTATTCCCCACCACAGTTCCTGCTTATCCAGGCTTTTCCAGTGATGTCCAGGAGGGTGTTTACTTTATCAGCCCCAAGGATTTGAGCAAGGCATGATGTGGCAGCTCCCTCCGATGGGAAAAGGAGGGTTTGCACTTTGCATTAGTAAATACTTTAAAAATAATTATTATTTTCATGTAGCTGCCATGGCTTTGTAACTTGCCTGAGCCAGGCAGGGGGGAAAGCCAAAGGCCCATCCTCTCATGGTTCACCCTATAACAGCACAAAAACAAACACCTGCAGAACACCCTGCCAAAATCAATTCTCACCTCCTCACCCTTCTACTCCAGCACTCAAACTCAACCAAAGCAAGGTACTTCTAGAGAGAGAAGTTTATTTATAGACGTTACATACATTCAACACAACAATCAGCAAAACCAGTAAAACCCACGTTAGCTCATTCTGTTTAATTATTCACTCTTCCATTTTGTGCTAAATTAAATTGCGGCTGTGAAGTTGGATCACATCAGAGGCAGCTATGGCAGGAGTCAAGCCACAGAGATGACAGTGTGAATATATGAACTAACAAGATACCAGACAGCTTTAAACTTTATTACTGAAGCATTTTGTTTTTCATTCATAGGTCAGTTCTTGCAAGATGATCTTCAGCAGCCGCCTTGTACAGGTTTAGGACAAACCTGAAAGGGAAGGAATTAATCTCAGTGAGTTTTGGATCCCTGAATAAAAGGATAAACAGTTTTCTCAGTGAATTTTGGATTCCTGAATGGAAGGTGTTTTCCCTGCCATAGGACAGATTTGTCAGGGTGTTCCCCCTTCCCTCATGCATTTGCTGGGATATGCTGAGCTGCAGACATCAGCACTGGTGATGATGTCTTGCATGCAATTTTTTTTTTTGCCATGCCTCTTTTGCACAGCTGTCTCCTTCCTCCCAGACAGGATGGTTTTGTTATCCTTAGAGTTTCTGCTAATGCCCCAAATGTGCTGCTGCCACTTTTCCATTCACCTTCAGGCCATGTACCAGCACAAAGCATCAGGAATTCACCCCCTCTCCACCCCACAGGACCAAAACACGAAGCCCAACAGAACAGCAGCTGCTTTACCTGACTTCAGAGCACCTTCATCACTCCCCAGCTGCATCAAAGCCCCAGGACATCATTCCCACAATAATTTTACTGATTATCCCATTTAAGAGCTGTCTGCCAGCACTGTGTACTTACCATTGGAAATCCTGCACTGCTTGAGCACCTCACTGAAGCCCTCACACAGCTTGAGGTCGGTCTGATTCTGGGCACACTCCAGGAATTGTTTCATCTCATACTGGCAAGGACCTTGCTGCTGCTGGGCAGCCTGAGCGCCCTGGGGCTCCTGAAACATCAAATGACGCCATAAAGACCCTTCCAACAAAGCCAAAGCACCCCCACACTGCTTGCTGAGGGTTCTTCCCTGCATTTCATTTAAAACCTTATTTTTTAATGGAAAACAAGTGAAGGGCTAAAGTACAAAACAATTTTCCAGCAGAGGAATATCACCTTTCAGAGTAGTTTTTAAAATTACAAATACTTGAATGGTTTTGATACATTCAAGTAACTCTGGATGGCACCTGAGCAAAGGTCTCCCCAACATCAGACCTGGAACATGGAAAGTCCTGCCTGAATCAGAGGAATAGAGTAGAAAATAACCCCAACACCTTGCCACACATCCCTCCTGTATCCCTCTGAACTCTTTTTCAGATGACTCATGGTGAGTTACCTTGGAGATTCAGTCTGTAGTTATACTCTATATATAGCTTTATACATATATAGATTACATAAAGACTGTAAGCACCCCAGCTGTGACTCATGTGGTGTGAAGGCTCCAACAACTCCCTCAGCACGGAGCTGAGCTGCCATCAGTCAGTGTCCAGCCGTGCTTCCCCTCACCTGGTAAGTGATATCAGGCCTGGCAGCTTCAGAGCTGCCCCCTCCACTAAATCCTCCGGTGATGGCGTGGCCGATGGTGTGTCCCACGGCCGAGCCCACGGCCACCCCGGCAGCAGTTTGAGGCCATCTGGGCCATCAGCCCCGGCTGCTTCGGGGCCGGGGACGCCACGGCGGAAGGTCGGAGCCGCTGCGGGGACAGAGGCCCGAGGAGCCGGTGCTGGAGACGCGACTCTCCTCGGGGTGCCCGGCTGTAGGGGCACAAAGAGAAACATCACTCCATCATCATCATCATCGTGATCCCACACCATGCTGGGCAGAGGCCACACGGCTGCAGGGTCTGGAGTCCGCTGCTCCTCCTGTGAGGCACGGAAAGTCCCTAGCTGGAAGGGACACAGTGTCACAGAGCGTGCTTAGACGTGATCCCAAGGATCACGCTGGGATTACACACACCCCTGTTACACACTGAAGGAGTGAACTCGGTGTTCTGGTAAGCTTCTTATGCAAGACAGGGTCAGAATTACAGGATTCTCTCTGCTCACACAACTGTTTAGGGAAAAATACAACATGACCCAAAAACCGATTGATTATCACGGTACTGGTGTCCAGGCCCTGCGGCCGAGCAGACCCATTTCCACCCCCAAATCGCCCAACCCCGCTCCGCTAACCCACGGCCAGCCCAACTCAAACCAGCCGGGCGCTGCCACCACCCCGGTGCGTCACCGGCCCGCACAATGGCGGCCAGGCCACTGCGGCCTGCGCGGGGGAGAGGGGAGAAGGAGAGGGAACCCGGCCGCCCTCACCTAGCGGGGGGCGGCACGCGGGACGTGCGGCTGCGGTTGCCCCTGGGCATGGCGGTGGGGAGCGGAAGGAAGCCCCGAGTGGCGCGGAGGGAAGCGGAGGAAGCCCGAGCGGCACGGCCTGGTCTGATACCGGCACGCCGCCTCTGAAGGTCACCGCGGGCTGCGTCACTTCCGGGACGGCACGCGCGGGGCGGAGCTAAGACGAGGCCACGCCCCCTCCGCCCGGCTGAGGTGCCGCGCGGGAGCGGCCGCGATGGCGGCGGCGGGGGGGCGCAGTAAATAAATAAACATCTAAAGTGCGGTTAAACCCAGGCTTAGGGGGCCGTTGGTCATAATAAACGCTTAAATAGCGATAGAACTGCGTCTGTCCGATCTTCGGCTGCAATAAGCAGCTGAATTTTTATAAAAATGTGCGTGCAGGAACCTCCGTCATATTAAACACATCGCGTAAACTCACCTTTGTACGATCCTCGGCCATAGTAAACACCTAAATAGTGTTAAACCCTCGTCTTTGTGGGACTTTTAGCCACAATAAATATCCAAATAGCGATAAATCTGCTTTTGTAGTGTCCTCAGCTACAATAAACTCCTAAATCTGAGGGACAGTTGGTCAAATAAACACCTAAATCTGTGAGGGACCATTGGCCACAATAATAAACTCCTAAAGCACAATAAACCTGCACCCCTGGCACCTTCAGGCACAATAAGCACCTAAATCACCATGGAAAGTGTCCCAGCCTTCAGGGAATCATTCTCTGTGGAAAAGGACCCTCCAAAAGCCTTTCGGAATTCAGCTCTTTGGTAGAGTTACAGATTTTATTTCTATGGATTCGTGGGTTCCTCGGTAGCAAAGAGGAGATCCCATCAATCCATAGAAACATCTCCAAGAGGTGCCAGGGGATGATCCCGGGTACTTTTTGGTGATGCCCAACAACAGGATGAAGAGTAATGGTCATAAACTAAAACACAACAAGTTTCACCTCAACACAAGAAATAATTTCCTTGTGTTGAGGGTGGCAGAGCTCTGAACCTGCTGTGTCCCTCTTTGGAGACATTTCAACCCCATCTGGATGTGTTCCTGTGTCACCTGCTCCAGGTGACCCTGCCTTGGATGATCTCCAGAAGTCCCCTTCCAACCCCAACTATTCTGTGATTCTATGATTTTCACCCCAAAAAAGAATTGAGGGTCCCTCCTGCCCCCTCATCTCCACCCTCAGGCTGAGTCTCCTTGCTTTAGAGACACTGTCTACTCAGAGAAATTAATTTTTAAATTAATTTATTAGCTGTTGTATTAATGAAGCTGTTTCTACACACAGCAGCAATGATAAGGGATACCACAGTCAACAGTTATGATAATTTATGATAAAAAATTACATGTTGGCAGTTTCTTCACTTAAAAAGGAGGTGAAAGACCAGACATTTCAACATCTTTTACATCAGGGGATGTAACTGTTGTCTGATGAAAGAGGTGCTAACATTGTGAGTTTATAGAGCAGAAGTAGATCTCAGAAAAGCAGTTGCTGATGAGAGAATTATCCGGAGATAAATATAAATGAGAAACCACACTCAGAACAGGGACATCTGCAGAAGCCCAGACCACTGGTGTTGCTGCAGGACAGTTTCTTCTCCCTGCCTCTTGGCCTCTTTCCATCTCTGAGAGCAATAATTGAGCAATAATTTTGCTTTTCTAGAGTTCACAAGCAACTCGTTTCTTAATGAGTGGTTTTCTCAATGCTTTTTAATTAATAGCTTTCAATTTTCACTCTTTTTTTTTTTTTTTTTTTTTTTGCTGGCAGGGCGATTCTTGACGCTTGAAGTCATTTTGTGACCGCGTCCCTCTTGGATTTGTTTTGTTTTGCAGAACAATGAGGGCAGGATGGCACTGCAGGCAGGATGAATGCTGCCATTGTGCTTTGTCCTGCTGCTTTCCTTGGGAAAACTCCAGAGCTCCCTTTTACACCGGCTCACCCTCGCATCTGCTGATGCCCACAGCTCACAAGGATTTGGGGAAAACACAAGACTCAGTAGCTGGTGGCCATCCCCAAAAAATCAGCAATAATGGTGGTTGTGTTGATGTTCACAGCGAGCAAAGATTGTTTATTTTCAGCTGTTTTGATGTGGGTACACCACAGGGATTAAGTGGGTTTTTTTAACCACCAGCCAGGTGTTGATGCTTCTTTTGATAGAAAGCTGTGAAAGAAACAAGATCCAGCCCTGATTTTGGCTTGTGTCCGTCTGATTGTGACCCAGTGTGGCAGAATGGGATCCCAGATGTGGGAAATAAGTGATGAAATCCCATTGCTCAAGTGCGAGGCTGAGCGAGCCCTGGGGGAACCATCAGCAGCTGCTCCTGAGCCAAGTGGAGCATGAGGCTGTGGTGTGAAAATCAAACTTTTCATAAAGATTTCTTCTCTTGTCTGTCCAAATTAAACATCCCAGACAAGCTCGTGGTGAGTTTGGGAGTGCACCAGGCACTCTGCACACCAGATGGGCTCTGGGCAGGATGAGGGAGTTTGGTGCATTCTGCCCAAAATCACAGAAAAACCCCAGGAGAACGGGGCTGAGGCTCACATCACCTGAGCTCTGTGAAGTGACACAACACACCTGAGGGTCAGTTTAGCCGGGGAGACTTTTTTCTTGTTTTTTGGAACTGCCCGGTTTCCTCGTGTCCCAGATCGAAGGGGAAAAATGTGAGGAAATGCCCATTTTCCTTTTGAAAAGCCCATTTTCCCGCTGGAAATGCTCGTTTTCCTATTGGAAAAGTCCATTTTCCTTTTGGTACGTCCATTTTCCTGCTGGAAATTCCCATTTTCCTTTTGTAAAGCCCATTTTCCTGCTGCAAAAGCCCAGTTTTCCCTCAGGATTCCGGCGGGGCGGGGGCGGCGCTGTGAGGGGACTCTGCCGGGCTCCCGGCGGCCGCCAGGGGGCGCTCTGCCACGCCCCCCGCACCCCCGCCCAGGCCTGACGTGACGTCGTCGCGAGGCGCCACGTCCGGCGCGAGCGGTGAGGGGCGTGGCCAACGCGGGGGGAATGGGGAGGGGGTTGTGGCGCGCCCGCCGGGCCGGCCAATGAGGGGCGCGCGCGCGTGCGCGGCCGGCCAATGAGAAGCGCGCGCGTGCGCGGGGCGGGGCGGTGCCGGGCGCGCGTCGCGGGCTGAGGCGGAGGGACGGGGCCAAGATGGCGGCGCCCGTCCTGCTGCGGGTGTCGGTTGCCGCGCTGGGAGCGGGTGGCGCGGTCCGCCGTGTGCGCCGCCGGCATTCTGCTGTCCCTGTACGCCTGCCACCTGGAGCGCGAGAAGGGCCGCGACAGCCACTACCAGGCCCTGTGCGACCTCAGCGAGCGGGTGCGCTGCTCCGCCGCCATCACCTCCAGGTGAGGCGCGGGTGGGACTCGCCGCCGCCCCCGCGGGGGGAAGGGGCTGAGGGCTGCGGCAGCGCTGGGGACGGGTCCCGGAGCGCTGCCTCCGGTGCCTCGGGGCGTGCTGGGGGCCGGGCCGGTGCTCGGAGGGGCTGCGGGCCGGGCGGGGGCACGGAGGGGCCGGGGCAGCCGGGCCGGGGGCAGCGCTCCGGCTGTGGGGCAGCCCCGGGGCTGGAGGGCCCCTGTGGGAACGGGGATTTTCGGGATCGCTGCGGCTGCAGGGTGAGGCACCCGCAATTGCTGTGTTGTAATCAGTGGCAATTAGGTGGAGTGACAGGCGTTTTAGTGGTAAAAGCTGGGCAGAGTGGGGTGCTGTGTCTGTGAGCAGTGGTTAAGGACAACATAAACAAGTGCGATTGCGGGTGGTTCGCTTTGTTAGCTTTAATTGCAGTGTCTGTGTTGCGTTCTCATTGGGACGAATCCTGGCAGCACAGGAGATGCTTTGGTGATCCAGAGGAAGTGCTTCGTTCAAGGGAGGCTTGGATGCCTCTGCAACACAAGCCCAGTCCAAATCCTGACTTATTTTGCAGATGTCCGGCCAGTTCAGTTGTTTTCTAAAGGCCAAGAGCTCTTATTTCTGTTAGGAGAGTCATCGTGTAAATCTCGTTCTTAAGCAAATCTATGTATTAAATCCTTCCTCTTTATTTTAATGAGAATTTGTTATTATTGTGTTAGTGCCTCCAGCTGGATGAATACTTGAGATTTCCTTTTTTCCCTCTCAGTGTAACCTGTGCAAAAACTGTCACAGTTTTTATGGAGGTACTTGCTGTATCATCATAACATGCCAGTTTGAGGGAGTATTGTCATCCTCTGTCAAGCTGGGAGCTGTGAAATTTTTGAGGCAAAACATCCAGGGATCTCTTTTTCCTAAATCCTCTTCTGTGGTGACAGAAGTGAGATTGTGTGACAGAGATCTGTATCTCTGGCCACCTGATATTGTGGTTGAGTGAAGGCTTTAACTCTGCTTTTCTGTCTGCCTCAGGTCATCTTTAGTTTGTGCAGGTGCTTATTCATATCTCTGCTTGGAAAGTGGCCTGAAATGAGAAGTTTGGCTCTAACTAAGGAGAAAACCTCAATAAACTCACCAGATAAATTCAAATAATAAAAATTAAATTATGCTTAGGCTGCTGAGATTAAACCATGTGAGTCTCATCAGTGATTTAACTTTGATCACAGATAGAGGGGCAAAAAGAGAATAACAGAGACTGAAACCTCTTCTTGTATAGAATTGGTCCTCCAACAGCATTTTATTGTTGCAGCAAGTGCTGCTGTTGTGACAGGGAATTGCATGTCACAGTTTTGATGCATGTTTACTGAACACTTGGGAGAAGGAAATTACCTAAAGATATAATTGGAATTATTTCTAATTATGGAACCGAGCTCGGTAATTACAGCGTTCATTAGCAATGCTGCAGCTGACACGTTGAGTAAGACCTGGGAATCCTTGGCTGGAGGAATTGTGGATGATAATGTGAGGAGTTGGGGATAAAATGCTCTCAGATCTCCCAGCAGTTGCTAGGAGAACCATGCCTGGAGTGAAGCACTGCAAATGCCAGGAGAGCTCGTGATCGTGTGAGCAGGTGGTAAAAGGAGTTTGTGCAAAAGGAACGTGCAAGTTCTGCTCACTCCAACCATATTTGGTGAAGAATTTGCTTTCCAGGCTGTGCAGGACACAGAGGGGGAGTTCTGCTTTAAAAGTAAGGCAAGAGGGCAAGGCATTAAAGTTGGAAAGAAATTAATCTTATTTTCCACATTGCCACAGCTCCCCAGCCACTGCTCTCTGTCACTTTCTCCAGCTGAGCGTTCCTTGTCCCCACATCACCAAAGTTTCTTGGGAACTTCATTTCTAAAAGGAACTTTTAACCACATCTTAGATTTCACTGGGGTTGTAAAGTTCCAATTTTGTGTTCCACCTTTTTCACAGGTAATTCAGATTTAACTTCAGATTTAACTTTTCACAGGTAATTCAGATTTTCAAAGGTAATTCACATTTCTCATTGAGCTGTTACACTGACAGTCAGAAATTAATTGATTAGCTAATTATTAGAGCTAACTCTGCAGAGTTAACTGGGTGAGAAACTTCTGTTCCTGCTTAGGCTTTTAGATGGTTCCTTGGGTTATGTGACTTTTTATTTAAGCTGCATTTGCTGATGGAATTTGGAATGTTACAATCTTCACATCTTGAGTTTTGACTCCAAGAGTGGGCTGAACTTTAAAAAGCACTTAATGCTGTTAGGATTCATTTTAAATGCATAGAATAATTAGAATAAATTAGTTTATTCCTTCCTGAGCTGACTTTTTCTGGTATTTTGGGCGGAGTTTTCTTCACCAGCTGTTGGTATTTCCAAGTCTTGCTTTTAAGCCAGATCTGGCATTGGCACAAGAGCAAGAACAGAAATGTAAAGACTGCCAGCATGCAGAGGGAGGAGCACAGAAAATCTCCTATCAGAGCCTGACTCATGCAGGAGGTTATGTTGGAGAGATCCCTGCCCAGTATCCCTTACCCAAAACATGAATGGTCAGCATATTTCAAATTTTTATCAAGGGGAAAGTTCATGAAATAGTTTAAAAATAAAATTTGCTAAGGAGTGGCTGATAATGGCAGATATTAGGGCAATACCTCCCATCCATGGCAATTGCTGTAGTTATTTTAAATTAATTGCTATGTGATAATTGAGAATTATTAAGGGTCATGAATGGCTTGATTTATAAACTAGATAATAGTTTTCCACTGAAAAATATTTTTGGTCTTGCTGTATTTTCACAGTGGGAATTAAAGTAATAAAACCCATTTCAAGTCCTACAGGTCATGCTACAGCTTGAAATAAAATGTGACCTTTAAGTGGTAATGCAGAGACTCAGAGCCTTTGGCTTTGCTCTTTTCCATGCCCTGAGAGATTTTGGGATCTGCTCATCCATTTTTCCTTTGTGTCTTGATGAATTGGAGGATAAATGAGTGGTTTTAAATGACTTTAGCAGCCTGGCATGCATTAATGAGTGCTGTAAGAGCCTCAAGACAGCAGCACACACGAGCAAAGGGCACATGTGTACCTTTAGCAATATTTGCAGCTGCGTCACTGGAGGGCTTTGGCAATAGTCAATATTGATCTTTGCCTGATTGCTGGAGGAGTTCTGGAGTCAAAGCAGCATTTTGAGAATCTGGATGTCATTGGGATTTTAGGAATTCCCTGTTCTGTTCATGGGCAGAGGTTTGGATTGGTGTCTTGTGTTTGAGGCACTTTGAAAAGTCTGATGTGACAGGATGGTTTGTGTTGGAAGGGACCTTCAAGGTCATCCTGTCCCAGCCCCTGCCATGGCTGGGGACACTTTCCTCTATAATAAAGTGGCACATCCACCTTGTGTTTTCTGTGGATGCACCAAAATATTCACCTGGTGCCTCCTGAAAATGCCTGTTAAATGTGGGGTGTGTTGTGGGCAGCTCTGAAAGGGTGGCCTGTGACAGGTGTAGTGTTATTTTATATTTCTGCCACATTCATAAATCACTTTAAACACTGAATTTACACCCCTTGTGTCCTGTTTGGTTGTTTGTGCTGCTGTAGAGCTGTTCCTCTGCAGAGTGGGTGTGAATTGCAGGTAAAGAACTGCAGGTAGAACTGCCCCGTGCTGGTTTCTCAGCAGAGCACACCTTGCTCCAGCTGCTCTGCTGCATCTTTACAGGGATCAAAGTGACAAAAACAACCCCATTGTCCAAAGAAATGGGGCATGGAGAGAAACTCCCAGACCTCCCTAAGCTGATGTTTAAACAGCTTCTGTTGTGTTGTCTGTCAAGTTTGCTTAATTCCCAGTAAAGAACATTATGTGGCAGTTATTCATATTTATAGTAATAAATTCCTCATATCCCAGGAGTTTTTTTCTTGCTGCACCTGCAAGCAAATATCCAGATAAGTTTGAGGTTTTCAGCTGCAGGTGTTAGTGAGTGGTGTAAGGTGTTAGGAGATAAAAAAGGGATTCTGGATTAGTGGGTTTGCTGTCTGAGGGAAGCTTGGAAAATCTCTGGTTTGGAGTTGGGCAGGGAGAAATTGGAGAAGCCAAATGGAGTGGCACAGGGGAGGGGAGGGCAGCAGAGTCAGTGCTGTGCTGCAGGGAAGCCCTGCCCTGGAGCCAAGGCTGTGTCCCCTGTCCCAGCTGGGCTGGCACTGCAGGCAGGGCTCAGGGCTCACAGGGGAGCTGAGGGGGTGAGCTGGAGGATCCTGAGCTGATTCCATGGGCTGGACAGGGGACAGTGCCAGGAATGCAGCCTGCAGCTTTAAAGTTGCTCTTACAGCTGCAGAAGCTGAGAACTCAAATGTTTTGGGGTTTTTTTCCCATCTTTCTAGTTAGAAAATTGATGTTTAACACTGATACAACACTTATTGACTGAGGCATATCTTTTATGAAACACAGCAGTGCCCCTGCTGTGGTAATCTTTTATTTTCCATCCTTACAGTGCTCACACAAACATGTTAATTTTTGCTTTTTATAAATATAATTTCCAGCCTGACTGGAATTTGTAATAGGGTTAGGAATTATTCTGCCTGGTGCACAGTAAATTTAACAAAGTGCTTATAATTCAGACTTGGGCTTCATTTATGGTAGCTTAATAGAAAAGATTATTAAGGAAGGAATAGAAGGAATCAGTGCTGTTGAGTTGTATCTTGAATACCCAGTGCTTCTGTAAAGGCTGCTATAAAATAATTATCCACTGTCTGCTTAATATTTTGCTGATCTAGACACTGAGAGTTTTTACAGACTCTTTCTGAAGTAGAGCTGGAGGATATAGAGAAGAAAACCTCATTTGGTTATGCTAAATGCTGCTAATAGATTTAAACATGAAATTAAGTGTATCAACATTTTTGAGCACTCCTGGCAAGTTTACAAATGGGAATTTTTAATCTTCTTTTTTGTGGCTTCTAATTGAAGGCTTTTGCTTAATTTATTAAGGCTGTTAAGAGTGGCCTTGAAGCCATGAATTAGATTTAATCCAAAATCCTCTGGTGAAGCTGGAAAGAAGTTGCAACCAAAGTTTCTTAACATGCTGCAGATCCTTTGACCTTTCTATGAGCTTTTCACTGAAGGCAGGGGGTGAGCTCTGCTCCCCTCTGAGAACTTTCATTCTGGACCAGAAATCATCTCAGAAATCCAGTGGTGCTTAAGGAAATGTGCACATCATTTATCAAGTGTAATCTTTTTTTTATTATTTGTTTTTGATAAAATTCGATTTGTTGTTTCCTCAAGGTTAGAAAGTGGAAAAGGGGTGCTTGCTGTTGATAACAAAATAATGCTCATGGGGTGAGAAATAATCCTGAAATGAGAGGAAGTAACTACTACTGCTGCCCCAAAACCACCCAAATTTGGGTTCTTTCCTTGCAGTTTGAGTACAGAATCTTTGTTATTCTTTGCCCTTTTGCACCAAACCCAACAACTGGGAGAGAATTGTGTTGGCAAAGCTGCTGCTGCACAAGTGCAGAGATTTGGGATCAGAGAAGCCTTTCAATAATCTGGTCCCTGAGGGATTTGACTGCATTTCCAAGCAGTCCTTGAGGAGTGAGACCTGGAATTGTCACTTTTCCAAGGCATGCTGGACCTGCCCTGAGCCCGTGGGGAAATCCAGGCTTGGTTCAGTTCTGGGCATAAACCCAGGGGGGTTTCCAGGTGGAATCCAGGGGATGTGGTTCTGCTCATCACCAGGGTGGGGGCTGAGGTCAGAAATGCTCAGAAACATCTGGGACACCCAGGAAGGCCTCAGGGGAGGCTGCCAGGTGTGGGTGCAGGTGAAACCCCAGTTCAGGAGTTTCAGCTGATCCTTAAGTGTAGCCATGGCATTTTCTGAAAAATCCTTCCCTTTGGAGTCTTTCTCCTGAGAAGCTGAGAGGCCTCAGGAACAAAATGTAACCATTGATTATCTGCTGCTGTGGAATGCAACAGGTGCATCTGGGATTGGTCTCATGTGGTTTTTTCTAATTAATGGCCAATCACAGTCAGCTGGCTCAGACAGAGAGCTGCCACAAACCTTTGTTATCATTCTTTCTTTTTCTATTCTTAGCCAGCCTTCTGATGAAATCTTTTCTTCTATTCTTTTAGTATAGTTTTAATATAATATATATCATAAAATAACAAATCAAGCCTTCTGAACCATGGAGTCAGATCCTCATCTCTTCCCTCATCCTCAGCCCCCTGTGAACACCATCACACCAAAGGACAGTGGAGGCCAAGGAAAGATCATTCTTGGGAATTATCTTTGTTAAAATTGTTCAAAACATCTGCAGGCAATTGTCAGAGCTGGGGCTTGGCCACAGAAACACCCCAGCATTTCCTATGGGGGGACACTGATCCAGTCCTGGCT
This sequence comes from Geothlypis trichas, assembly GCA_009764595.1. Lineage (NCBI taxonomy): Eukaryota > Metazoa > Chordata > Aves > Passeriformes > Parulidae > Geothlypis > Geothlypis trichas. Next base: position 6,026,056 of record CM019921.1, read on the forward strand.
AAACAAACACTTTGTGCGTGGTTTGTTTGACTTGGTGGGTTTGGCAGGTTTGGAATTCTGCTGCTTTTGGAGCCAGTGCTGACAACTCAGAACTTATAACTTGTTCAACTGGAAGGTTGTTTGCTTGTCCTCTAAAATGTTTGAGATGCTGGGGGATTAAATGAGGTTCTTGAGTTCCCTTTTAGCATTTTCTCTGCTAAATTATATTAAAATGTTTCAAGTGTGTCCTGTTCTGGAACACAGAGGATGTTCATAATTGTGCAAAAGAGATTGAAATGATTTTAGTGATGTAAAAGTGTAAGATTTTATTGGAGGTACATCACTTGTGAAGCCCAGTGACCTCAGTTCTTTTTGTCTTCCTGTTAAGAAGTAACAATTGCACACAAATATTGCTTCAAACTTCTGAAAATGCAACATTGCTGAGCTTTGTGAAGTCCCTCAAACCAAAAGGGGCATTGTTTAGAGGGTGGATAATAACTTTCAAAACCTCCTTTTGATAAAAGAGGACTGAAAAATCACTGCAGTGTTCCATTGTAGATGTTGGGAAAGGAGATGAATCACTTCATTTTCAATTTCTTGAATCACTTTTGAACATTTTAAAGAACATTCAGAGTGGTACACGCAGATAGGGAGGGAAACAGAGTTACAAAGGTGTCTTAAAGGTTTGTTCCTTGTGATTAGCTCAGTTTGCTTTTGACTTTTAATAGCAGTGAAACTCGGGTGTGGTGAGAGTGGGTTTGGCAGCTGAGTGTGTCAGAGTGCTCTGAGTCACCTGGGGTGACAGTGACCTGGATCTCAGCACCCCAGGGATGGAGCCACCAGGCAGAAGCAGGAAAAGCCTGCAGAAATCAGGCTCTGCTTTTAACTTGCCCTGCAAGCAGCTCTGTACACCCTGCAGCTCATTTTGTTTACATTCTGTACCAAAAAATAATAGTGCAAATGATAACACTTCTTGTAAATTAGGTTTTTTTGTAAAATGCAGGTTACATGAAATAGTTCTGAGTTTTTGGGGTTTTTTGTAAAATGCAGGTTACATGAAATAGTTCTGAGTTTTTGGGGTTTTTTCCCTTATCTTGCTGTTAGGACTTTCTTCTTGCTGTTTGTTTGCCATGTTGTTTTAGACTTTGAAGTTATCATCAATCAGGCAATTCACACCTGAGTTTGGTGTGAAAATGAACTCTCTCTACTCACGTTTTATCCTTCCTCCACTTCTGGCAGAAGTTCCTGGTTCATTGTGAGTTTTACAACCTTAATAAAATTAGGAGACAATTTCGACTTTTCAGCAGGGAAATGAGATGGGCATGGGAGTATACAAAGTAAATCTATAAAGTCTAAATACTTTCCTTTTCATTTGATGCAGAACACTTGCTCCCACTCCAAACCTTATAAGGCTGGGAAAAGTGTTCAGTGCTAAACCCCAGGCTGCTGAGCTGGCTCCAAGTGTGTGGAATAAGATGAGAGATTAGACCTGAACTCCATGGGCTGAAATTTAATACTGGATGTCCTTAAAGCTGCTACAAGGCCAGCAGGACACTTAATGAACTCCTCCTGCATGTGGAAAAAGCCTTCCCTGTGCTGTGACCTTGCAGCTCTGCACAGATCACTCCTGGAACTCATTCTCCTTCCACTGGCAACATTTGATGATTCTCCTGCAGAACAGCTGCAGGGTCAGGCTCTGTCAAATGCCATTTCTGATGTTTGAAGCTGGAGTTTGCTGTCACACAGATGTCAGGTGTGAGAGCACTCAGGTAGGGCTGGGTTCAGCATCCTGCACTTGGTTGGAGTTGGGCTGATGCTGAACCTTTGCCCACTTTGGGTTGTGCAAGAGAACCTGAGTGTGTTCAAATCAATTTAATGTCACCCTGACATGAATTCTCAACAATAAACTGAACCTGTGGATGGCAGGCTGAAGCATCTATAAATGTAATCATACAGAAAAATAAACTATTAAATATAGAAAGTAGTACTTTTATATACAACTATGTAGTTTTAGTAGTATATACTACTAAAGTATATATTATATATATAAAACTATATATTTATATATATAATATATATAAAACTATATATATTATATATTATATATATAAAATATATAAATAAATATATATATTATATTATGTATGTAAAACTATATATATAAAACTAAAATATAATAAAACTATATATTTATACTATATAATATAAAATAATATATATTATATATATACTATATAATATAACTATATAATATAAAACTGTATATTTATATATATAAAACTATATATTTATACTATATAATATAAAATTATATATATAATATATATATACTATAACTATATAATATAAAACTATATATTTATATATATAAACTATATATAAAAAGTATATATTATATATAGTATATATATAAAACTACTAAAGTGGTTTTATATACTACTATGATAGTTTCTTTAATATATTTGTTAATTATAAATATTAATATATTTTTAATATATTTGTGGCTCTTCAATTCAGCCTTTGGAATTTGAACAACACAAGACAATTGTTACATGTCCTGTGACCATCTTATCAAAGGAAAGCTAAAAAATTAACATTTCTCACTTAAAATCCAGATAATATTTGAGCTGTGGAGGGAAATCCCACCATAGCTGAGATTCTTTGTAATTCTCTGTCACTTCCATAGCCCCAGAGCTGCTCTGGGCTGAGAGCAGAGAGCCAGGCACTTCTGCCCTGCTGTTCTGGGATGCTGAGGCTCTGTCCCTGAACAGCATTGTCTGTGCTGCCTTGAAGCTTAATATTGGCACAAAAGTTCCACTTTTAAAAGATTTGAGCCCAAACTAGCTGGAATTATGTTTAATTTTTAGCTGTTTGTACAGTAAATCTGCTCTCTAAGAATTGGGACCTGCTGGGTTTCTTGGGGAGAAGAGCACAAGAGTATTAATAGTAAATTCATCCTTAGTCTGCAATTAAAATAATGAGTTTTGCACAGATGGCTGTGAGACTAGAAAGTCTTAAATTGTCCTCACTGTGGTGCCTCTTTTTGAGAGAAAGCTGTGCTGTGGTGATGGCAGGTCCAGGTGAGTGACCCCAGCTCCATTCCTGCCATGTGCAGGGCACACCTGAGCTGTGTGAGCAGGGCTGTTCCTCTAGGACAGGAAATTCCTAAAAACTGCACAATCCTTGGAGTTCCCTGCTGCTGCAGGATGAGGATTGGCACTTTTAAACCTTGCTCAGTTAAGCTGCTCATGTGAAGCAAATCTTACATTTGTTTGCTTGGCTTGATGCTCCAAAAATCTGCTGGCAGATATCCCAGTGTGCTCCTGTGAGTTAAATTACCTCGGAGTAACAAAATAACTTCATATTTTCAAGTGACACTAATAAATAGGGTTCTCACTTTGCTTTTACAAATAATGGCATGATCTGCCTTAGGGCATGGAATTAATGGTTTCTGGCACAAACACAATTGCTAATTTAATCTTTCCTCCTCCTTTTGCAGCAGCAGTTTTGTAGGGCTCGTGCTGCTTTCTGCTTTATCACTGCAAAGTTGAAAGTCACTTTGTAGGGATTTCAGGTGTTGGTTCCAAGTGTCACACTGTGCAAGAGCTCCCACAAACAAGGGCTGGGGATCTCGTGGTGGTGCCATGCTCAGCTCGTGTGCCTGACAGATTTGGGTTCCTCCTGAGCTGCAGATCCATGTCCTGATTCTCCTGCTCTGATGCAGACAGGGGAGTGGAACAAATCCTTGCCTCAGCTTTGTGGTGACCTTGTGTCCAGTTGACTGTGGTGCAGAGAGCTGCTCCAGCTGTCACTGGGGGAAGGAAATGATGTGACAAAACAGCTCCAAACTCCAGCAGAAGCAGAGCTGGTGTTCAGTGAAGATCCTCAGCAGCTCCTGGTGTGTCCAACAGCTTTAATCACCTGTGCCCAGTGCTCCCCCTGTTGCTGCTCAGTTTTCCAGGAGAACACCACATAAATCATGTCAGAATTTGTGTCCTTTTCTTTCCCCAAGAGCCCTGAACTGGAAATGCTGCAGGAAAGCAGGAGCTGGGCACATCAGAGTTAATTTGTTTCCCTGTTTTACAGATGGGGTCGAGGATTTGGTCTCTTGGGTTCCATCTTTGGAAAGGACAGTGCAATAAATCAGTCCAACAGTGTTTTTGGCCTGGTGTTTTATATACTACAAATGCTACTTGGTGAGTATTCATTGACTTCAGAGCCTCAAAGCAGGGCTGTGGGGATGAAGGAGGAGAGCAAAATCCATTGCACAATCTGCAGGAAACCAGATAAATGCTTCTGATTTTATATCTTGGGGTTTTTTTTTAGCAGCACTCTAATGATACATCTGTCCAAAGGGCTTAAAACCCAACTGATAACAAGAGTAATTGCATTTTCTCCTGAAATGCTATTAATAATCCAAGTGTGAAGACAGTTTCTGTGCTGGTATTTTCACTCCAGTATATTTGGCATTGGATTGCATGGTGGAAAAGAGAGGGAATAAAAATGGAATAGGCAAGTTTTGGAGGAGTAATGGAGAAAGCAGGCAACAAAGTGCATGAAATATAATTTTGTATATTTCTTGGTAACTGTGGTTTGCTACAAAGCTGTTAATGGAGAGAGCAGGCAAAAAAGTGCATGATATATAATTTTATATATTTCTTGGTAACTCTGTGGTTTGCTACAAAGCTGTTAATCCTGACAGAAATAACCTGACCACAAATTTTCCTATAACTCAGGAATATGAGGATGGTTAATCCTACACACACTCCTAATCACAGGGCTGTCAGGCAGAGCCTTAGACACTCCTCTCAAATCCCCAGGTGGTGTTTGAACCAGAATTTTGTGGGACTGTTGCTGAGTGGCTGAGTTAGAATTCAGTTTTGCTCTGTGTGGAGAGGGGTGAGTAACTTTGTCTCTCTTGTTGCAGGTATGACAGCAAGTGCAGTAGCAGCTCTAATCCTCATGACATCCTCCTAGTGTCTGTAGTAGGGTCCCTGTACTTGCATACATTCTGTACTTCGTGCTGAAGGAATTTTGCATTGTCTGCGTGCTCACATATTTGCTGAACTTCATTCTCTTTATCATCAACTACAAACGACTAGTTTATTTGAACGAGGCCTGGAAGAGGCAACTCCAACCCAAACAGGAATAACCCCTGCTGGAACTTTGACTGACAGTCTGAAGACCCAACTTCCATTAAGTTTATTTTGCAGTAATTTTTTTATTCTCCATATCAGACACTTTTTGCCCCCCCTTGTCCCCCACAACGAGAATCATAATGGAAATTTTGAATTATAAATTTCAAGGGGCCCCAGATAATTTCTCTGTGCTAATCTTCAGTTTCAATCGGTTGTGAAAGAAAGCTCTATAACAATCAAAGACACGCTTTAACTTTACTTTGAAGGAGTTTTAGCCACAGCAAAACCTAGACTCTCTCTCTTCCCCTCCACTTGTGAAGTGGGTAACACTTGCTATAAAATATCCTGTATATAAAGTCAGGTATAACAAGATGTGATCATGACATGAATACTCTAGACTAGCATCACCATATTTAATGTTGCCATGTTTACAGTAAGTGTATTTTTTTTTCTTTTTTTTTTCTTTTTTTCTTTTTTTTTTTTTAGCTGATGGACTTAGATTTGACTAGGACTTATACTGTAAATAAAATTAGAACTCTTGTTTCATCCCTGGAGAACTCACTGTCCATGGGTTTGGTTAGGAGCTGTCAGAGGGTTCAGCTCAGAGTCGACTGACACGATGGAAGAAGTGACCTCTAAAGAACAGGAGTTGCTGCTCTCACTGTTGTGCTTCCACAAGAATGATGCTTGGGGTTGGTTCCATTTTTTCTTCTTTTTTTTCTTTTTTTTTTTTTTTTTTTTTTTGTCTCCAGTAACAAACATGGAATTAAAGCTGAAACCTGAAGTATGTTGATTAAACGACCAACCTCATTAATTTCTGTACAGAACCAAAAATAGCTTCATGTGGTCAATGAAAAGCTGATTTGCAGATTGGGGGTT
>CM019921.1:6036854-6151863 GCA_009764595.1 Geothlypis trichas
TTGGCTGAGCAGAGGAAACAAAAGTTTCTGATCTGCTTTGCATCACAGTAACTACTTCAGGTGGACTAGAAATCGCACTGGACTTGCAAGACTTCAATCAGGCATAAAACTTATTTAAACAGAGATTAATAACGAGTTCAGCATAATCCCCAGGCACTAAACCCTTTGTTTTCATTTTAGGAAGAGGGAATGTGATGTTATTGCAGGAGGAAGACAGCTGGATTCGTTTGCAATCCTCCAGTACCTGTCCCTGAGGACAAAGGCGGCGGCCTTGGGCTGGCGCTGGCGGGTGAAGATTCCCTTCTTGTTCCCCAGGACTCGAGTGGTGCCTGCAGAGAAGTTATAAAGTACAGAGATGTATAAAGCAGGCTCTGCTGTGAGCTGGTGCAGTGTAGGTACTAAATCAGGCCACGTGGCAGAGACCTCTGCACTTTGTTTGCACAGTGAGGGAGCGTGGCAGGATGCATGGATGGGACAGGGCAGTGCAGCTGCAGCTCCTGGGTTACAGCTGGGCTGGGACATTCTCTGGGCTGTGCCCAATCCTCAGAGCTGCATCTGCTGCAGATTGGCTCCACCTTCAGATTGCATGGAGGAAATGGTGGTGACTATTCCCTGTCCTGTGTGGTGTCTGGGTCCTTTCTGCCTGTTTCAGTTTTCACAGGAAATTAGAGAAAAGGATTGCAACAGGTAGAGAGGCTGGAACTGCTTCTGTGTCTGACCTTGTCTACATTTCCTCAGTCATACTGATGCTGCTTTTCTGGGCACTGCCATCACTGAGCTTCCCAATGCCTGTCCTGGTGCTCTGCAGGGTATTTTAGTGCTGTTCTCCCTCTCCCTGACTGCTCAGCACCCCAACCCTCTGCAGGTGGCATAAGCAGAACAGGTTCATTGTTAGATCTGAGTTGTGATTGTTTCATTTCTGTAAATTAAGGAATTTCCCTTCCTTTGTGGCTGCACTTATCTGTTGATAATGGATGGGGTGTCATGGTGGGCCAGCTGTGTGCCAGTGTGGCATCTGCTCCTCTGCTGCTGAACCTCTGCCAAGCAAATTGTGATTGTTTAAGGTGCTGTGTTCCCAGGGCAGCTGCAGGTGACACTGGAAGCAAGTGAGATGTCCCTGACAGCTGCCTGGAGCTCTGAATTAAGGGTGGCCAAAACCAGGAGCAATCTGGGTCCTCACAAGCTTCCCCTGTGCATTGTCCCATGCTCCTGGGAGCATCTGTGCATTAAGCACAGGCAGGACCTTCCCTCTCAGCTCTGCTCATGCTGGAGTTTGTGACAAAACCTGGTGAACAGAGTCTTTGTCCCACCCTTCAGCACAGTGTTTGTGTGGCACAACCACTAAACTCCCAGGGAAGATGGAGAGGTTTAGAATATAAATAAAATCTCACCTTGATTGGTCATGAAATCAGCAAAATTCCAGATGAGCTCCCCAACCACATACTCCTTCCTCTTCTTGTCCAGCACAGAGTGGTACTCCCTGAGCATGGCCTGCTGGTACTCCTCACTGAACATCATGGGGGGGTCCTGCAGCCAGGAGAGAGCTCAGGGCACAAACAATCCCACTCCCAACATTCCTGAGCAGCAGCTCTGGGGCTGCCTGCTCTGCTGGCTGTGCTGCATTAACCTGGCTGCTGTGACCATCAGCAAACCAGAACTGCAGGTATTCCCAGGGGGAATTCCCCTTGTCCTGACAGGGACAGGAGTGCCACCCCCTGCATGGGACAGCACCAGGAACCTCCCTTCTCCAGGGTCTGCTTTCATTTCAGCATTTTCCAGCACTTCCAAGGACACACTCTGGAGTCCTCTTTAGCAGACAGAGTGAGTGGCAGAGCTCTCTGGTTTTGGTGGAGCAGGATCCCAATCCTGGAACCTTTTGGGCACTCCCAGCTAAAGCCAGGCCCAGAGGTGCCAGCCTCTCCCAGTTACCATTTTCTCCTTCTAAGAGCTGTTTGCACCACAACACTCACACTGTGCAGCCCAGGCACTGAGTCTGCTCCATATTCACTCTGGATAATGGGTTTTTGGTAGGTTTTATACCAGTTCTCAAACTGGGCTGTGAGTTGGAGTGGGATCACTTCCAGGTGGCCTGGGTCATGGTACCAGGAGAAGTAGCTGTTCACACAAATCACATCCACATAGGGAGCCTGCAAAAAACAAGGTGAGAGTGTTTTGGCACAGACTTCAACCTTCTCTTGTAAATCTAAATCCTCCTTTGTGTTCAATTAATGGAATCCAGGTTTATTACACATAGAAGTAATTGTTTCCCCCATCACTCAGGCTCTCCAAATATAATCTCTTTCCCAGAAAAAAAAAAAAAAGGATAAATTTAATGAGCTAACAGCATTAATTTGGCATTTTTCTTACAGATTAGGAAGTCACAGCAAAGAGTTAGACAAGATCAACACGTTTCATTCTCAGGTTTGTTAGAAGTTTTTTTGTTTCCAAGATGTCTCTGGCTTGCTGGTACATTTAGATGTACTTTTTCTTTCTGAGTATTGGAATGTGATTATCAAGTGAGTGGTCAAATATTTTGACTAGCAACTAAATTTTGTGCATCAATGGTGCAATACTAAGACTAAAGCATTCTGCAAGTTATTTGCCATTTCTACCACATGGACAGTGTGATAAAAGGGCACAAAGCCCCCTCAAAATAAAGTGATGTTGTATGTAACTTGTTCAATGTTCTCTTAACATGTTTTGTAATAAAAGAAAAAAAAAAGTTCTAATATCACATCAGTGTGTGAGAGATCTGTTCTCTGGGTTTGTTTGCCTGAGCTCCTGCAGCTGGGCAGAGTGGGAATGGGAGATCCAAAAGCAGATTCCTGCTGGGCTCCTTCAAATTTAAAACCATCAGAGGTTTGTTTTCTTTTCTGGAGTGGGGAGGAAAAACCTCAGAGTTGCAGCCATTCCTGCTAATTAGAGGATATTTGAGAAGAAATCCAAAGTGTAACCTGGATCAGGGTGTGTGGCAGCACCAAGTCACCTGCTAGAAGTGATTATTGTACAAGGATCTACCCTGGAAACAAATACAGGTGTTAAAAATCCTTGGTCCATGCTATGGAAGGCTCCAAAATCCAAGGAAAGTGCATTTTGGTTATTTATGCAGCTCCAGGGCTTTAATTGTGGAGCTGGAGGAGCTTTTAGATTATTCCACACAAGCAGACATCTGCCAGAGAAGATCTAGAGCAGCTGAAAGCAGGAATTAAAGCAAAGCTTCCTTCCTTTAGACTTCCACAAGGGTTGTCAGCATTTTAAAGAGGTTTAAGCTTTGGCTTAATTGCAAGTGAAAATCCTGAGCATTAGTAAACAATCAATGGCATAGTAAAGCATGACAATATTAATGGAATCCAGGGGCATAATCCTGCACACAAAGAATTGTTCTCTATTACAGATCTTTTTTTTTTCCAGCTGGACTACAATTACAGGATAAGGTGATTTCTACTAGAAATAAAAATATAATTTTTCTTTAGCCTTTCCCTGCTAAATATCTCCAGTAAATGAGATAGGAGTGGGGGGAAAGGAGTATAAAACAAATGACAAGAGAAGGAAATTTAATGTATGAATTTAAAAAACAAAAGAAAGAAAGAAAAAGCTAGAAAACCAAGCAAACTTACACCATGATCAAGAGCGTAATTAGCATCTGTCACAAAGGTGACGGGTCTGGAGGGGTCGAGAGCTTTAGTGTGAGCTATCACTGTCCTGTTTGCAAACAGTAAAGCAACAGTTCAACAACAGCATGGAGCAGCACAGCCCCTCTCCCCAGGCTCTGTGTCCTTCCACCCCCCAGACTGAGCTGCTCTTGATGTAGCAGCCAGAGTTTGAGTGAAATAAAGAGAATATCTGTCACCGAGTAGAAGGAGCGGAGTGGAAGCACACCAAGCACAGGCACGTGGGTGGTGCCAGAAGGTGGAGGGACAGTTGAGTTTGAGGACAAAACTGTAAAAAGGGCAATGGGAAGTCTCTGAACAACTCCTGGGATGTGTTCCTGAGGCCCTGTGCCACAGCAGGCAGAGGTTGGATGTTTCTGAGGAAGCCCTGAGTGAGGGAGATGGGGCAGAATGGGAGAGTCAAGCTCTGCTGCTGCCCTGCCATTGCAGGAGGGTGGTGGAACCTCCTGAAGAATGAAACTCACAGTTCTCTCTTAATGCACCTCAGCTCCCAGGGACACTCTGCTGCCCATTTCAGCTGCCTCTGGGCTACCCAAAGCTTAAATCTCTTGAGAAATAAAGGGGGCTGCAGGGACTCAAAGCAGTGGCTTTGAAGTGGGAAGCCACACGACAAATAAGCAGCACTGACTGCAGAACCTTGTGTTCACAATGAAAGGCCAGTTATTCTACAGCTTTGCTGGAAATCTCAAAGGATTCAGCACTCATCATCCAGTGCTAACAAGGAACATTCCATTCTCACCAGGTCTGGTTTTACTCAACTCTCAGCTCAAGAAAAGATGCTCAAACCAAGTGGACTCCTGGGAATTTTGTGGAGTCTTGGTGGGTCTGAACCAACACATTGGGACAGTTCTGAGCATCAGTTCCACACGTGCAGCAGTTCCATTTTAGTTTGCAGTTTCCATTTTAGTTTGCATCCACAGGTTCAGCTCCAGTGCTCCCAAAAAATACCTACCCTCCCTTTACTACCTCTCTGTGCCATCCCAAAGGAAGAGGAGGCATCATCTGCCAAGGGAGGAGGAGCAGAGGCACTTACTTGAAGTAGTGAGCAGCTGGGGGCAGCTCTGAGGCCGGCTCGTTGGCCACTGACCACATGACCACAGAGGGCCTGTTCTTATCCCTGCGCACCAGCTCCTCCATCACTGCCAGGTGGTGCTGCAGGGACCTGTTCCCAAAGCTCTCTCTGCAAGACAGAAGGAGGTGAGGGTGTGAAATCCATAATCCATCCATTTCCCTGGGAAAATCCATCCATTTCCCTGGGAAAACTCAGCACAGCAGATGCTGAGGATGGCTGTCACTATAGGACACGAAAGAACACAAGTGCACACACCACTGCTCTCCAGGTGAAGAAATAAAAGGGAAGATTATTTCCTGACTCCAACGTTCATAATTTTCCAAAAGTGACAGTAGATTGGAGGGTGACAGTGCCACCTGTCCAGTGACACTAGACAAGCTAACAGTCCATCAAATTTCTCCTCCTCCATAAAGGAATGCAAAACAATGAGTTATTTACACAAAGTGTGTGAGAAAGTTCGCTACAAAAACGTCAACATCAGGAAGCTTAAAAAATCATAAATTCAAAGCAAGAGATGGCTTCTGCCCTATTTCCATAAAGTTTACTGCACAGTTCAGGGCCATGGTTTGGGCTCATTAATGGAGCCATGTGGCAAAATGCCCTCATCATGAGGCATTGCCCAACACCATGAGGCACCACCGGTGGCGCAACGGGACATTTCCAAACAGAGCAAAGTACTCCCATTATCAGCACTGAGCACAGCACTGTAAAGGCAGTGAAGGGACACTTGGGAGCAGCTGAGAGGGGAGCAGAGGGGCGAGGGCAGGCCGTGCTGGAGCTCTTACGGCAGCTTGATGCCCACCCCCGGGCTCTCGTCGATGACGGCGATGCCGTAGGCGTCGCACAGGTCCATGATCTCCTCGGCGTAGGGGTAGTGGCTGGTGCGGAACGAGTTGGCCCCCAGCCAGCGCAGCAGGTTGAAATCCTTCACAATCAGGGGCCAGTCCAGGCCTTTGCCACGGATCTGGGTGGAGAAAGCAACCAGCCCTTGTGAACAGAGCTCCCCTGCCCAGGGTGGGGGACCCGACAGCCACGGCCACAGCCAGAGGGGTTTGGGTTGGAGGGAACCTTAAAGCTCTGATCGTTCCATCCCCTGCCATGGCTGCTCCAAGCCCTGTCCAACTGGCTTGGAACACTTGCAGGGATGGGGCAGCCACAGCTTCTCTGTGCAGCCTGTGCCAGGGCCTTCCCACCCTCACAGCAGACTGTCTGTCTGTCTGTCAGCATGTCTGGCTGAAAGCTGTGCTGGGAGATGCTTTAGTGCTCCAGCAGCACATCCATGTGCCCTGAGGGATGGCAGCATGGTGCCGGTGTCCCCTTAGTGCTTAGCCTGGGAGGAGGGTGTGAGAGGGGAGGGGAGGCAGCACAGGTGCCACCTGGGCAGCAGTGTGAGCTGAGGTGGCCCTGGGTGTCACACTCACATCTGCATCCTCGTGCTTGTTGACCCCGTGGAAGTAGAAGGGGCGGCCGTTGATGAGGAACTGGCTGCTGGTGACGTGCACGGTGCGGATGCCCACGGGCAGCGTGTACACGTCCTCCAGCAGGGCCCCGTCCAGCTGGGCCTGCATCCTCACCTGTGTGTCCAGGAGGAACAGGAGGGATCCTCACAGGGATGCCCAGGGCTCCCTCCCCTGTGTGGGAGGGAGATTCTGGCCCCACATCCCTCCCCAGCCCTCAGTGCACAGCCTGCTCCTCACTGCTGCTGCTGGGGGCAGCTGGGTCTGACTGAACAAAAATACAAATCCAAGGTGTGGAAGCTGAAGAATGAAGAATGAGCCCCTGGATGAGCCTTTTTGCTCATCCCAAAAACTTCAGTGTCTTTTCCCCATGCCACCCTCCAAGCCATTTCTCTGCCCTGCACCTTGATGCCAGGCAATGACTGCCACATCACCTGCTCCCAGGTGTGACCCTGAGGCCCTGGAAACTCAGAGCAGCTCATCCTCCCTGATTTCTGTACCTGGACATCAGAGCAGCTCATCCTCCCTCATTTCTGCACCTGGACATCAGAGCAGCTCATCCTCCCTGATTTCTGCACCTGAACATCACCACTGCCCTTAACTCCCACAGGATCTCCCAGGCTCCAGCTGTTACCTCATCATGTCCCCAGAGGGGACAGACTGGACCCTCAGTCAGCAGCTCAGAGCACACTCCAGGAATGTCTTTCTCTCTGCCAGCCCCTTCAGAAGCTGCCAAACCTTGATTTGATTAGTGCCTAATTAGCAGAGCCACTCTGGTCACACGCACAGGGCCCATGAGAAGAGGACAGGCCATATGGCAGTGCCTTAACCCTATTAAACACACCCACAGAGGAGGAAATGGCACTTTACCTCCAAGGAGTACAGGTATCCAGGGTTCTTGTGCATTAGGTAAGGCCACCAGAGGTTGGGGTTGAAGACTTTGAGCTCTCCCACTGGGCCTTCACCTGTAGCCACCACCTTCCCCTCTTGGTCACGTAAACTCAGGGATAAGGAATTGGCTTTGCTGCCAACCACTGACACCTGATACTGCACCGTGGCTGGCTCAGAGGAAACAAAAAACAATCAGAGACTGCAGGAGGCAGCTCAGCCTCAGGAAAAGGAAACAAATTCACTAGGAAACAAATTCAATCAGACTAGAGCAGGATGTTTTCCCTGCTGCCCTTGGCACCTCCATTTGGAGCCTGAGGGAGCTGCTCTGGACCTACCAAGAGTGTCTGATGAAGTGGTTGTCACAGTGATGTCATCGATGTAGGCAGCAGGAGTGGTGTACAGCACAACTGGGCGGTGGATCCCAGCATAATTAAAGAAATCAAACTTGGTGTTCTGCACAAAATAGTTCTTGGGGTACCTGAGTGAGCAAGACAGGAGCAAGGCTGCATTACACTTCACTACACAGCTGAAGGCAGTGCAAAATAATCGTGTGAAATATCTGTATGACAGGCTGGACCAGCTGCTACACTGAAGGATTTTGCTGCTAACAAAGATCTTCATCCTTCAGGAGAGCTGCTACTTGCAGCTTCCAGCTGAAGCCAAGCTTCTCAAACCTGCCTGGATTCAGCTTGGCAAATCACCCAATCTGTGCACAAAACAGATGCAATAACTCACTGCTGATTCCTCACAGCTCCACTGCCAAATCCACCATAGAGACAACCCCACAGAGGGATTTCTGAACCAGCAGCTGAACAAACTCCCCCTCTCCACACCCCTGGGATGATCCCAGCAGTAAAACAGCCCAGAACTCACCTTGATTTGTCAGCCATGTACTGGATGGAGCCCGGGGGCAGCGTGTGGGGGGTCAGGGTGTTGTTGAGGGCCACGGTGATGCGGCACAGGGAGCCTGGGCTGCCCTGCACCACGCTGCTGATGTCAGCCTCAAAGGGCAGGTGCCCCCCTTCGTGCTCCACCACCTGCACTCCATTCACCCACTGCAAGGAAAAACACACAAAAAAATGGGGTATTGGGATTTTGGGGTCAGCAGAGCACGGGGAAGGGAAGCCTGGTTATGAGGAACACCTGGGCTCTTGATCCTCAAAGGGTCTTTGAGGGATCAACCTTGGTCTTTGAGGGATTCCCTCTGCTGGGAGCTAGGTCTGGGTCACATCAAGTGTCACTGAGGGACACAGTGTCACAGACATGTTTTATGAAAAATCCTCTCCTTAGGATTTTTCCTCCTGAGAAGCTGAGAGGCCTCAGGAACAAAATGTAAACAATTATTATCTGCTGCTGTGGAATGCAACAGGTGGATCTGGGATTGGCCTCATGTGGTTGTTTCTAATTAATGGCCAATCACAGTCCAGCTGTCCAGACTGTCTTGGTCAGTCACAAGCCTTTGTTATCATACTTTTTCTATTCTTAGCCAACCTTCTGATGAAATCCTTTCTTCTATTCTTTTAGTACAGTTTTAATATAATATATATCATAAAATAATAAACCAGCTTTCTGAAACGTGGACTCAACATTCTCGTCCCTTCCCTCATCCTAAGACCCCTGCAGACACCATCACAACACAGTGTGGGGCAGATCCATTAACCAGGAAATGTTTAATTACCAACCCCACCACTGCAGGATCAGAGAAACTGGAATTCATTCTTGCTGGGGGAAAACGGGCACAAGCTCAGAAGGGGATGCAAAATCGAGGCAGGGATTGACTGAACAAACCATAAAACCGCCTTTAGTCCAGCCTAATTTAGGAGGCACAGGGCCATCCCCGAGGCACGTACCACGATGCTGTAGTAATGGGCGCTGCCGAAGCGCAGCACCACCCTGGGGGCGGGCTCGCCCTGCAGCCAGCGCACGGGGAGCAGCACCTCCTTCTCGTACCACACCCAGCCGATGTAATTCTCCAGGCTGGGGTCCTGCGTGATGTCGTTGAAGCTGGCAGGCACCGGCATGTCAATCACAGGGCCGGTCTGGCAGGAATTGCGAGGGAAAAGAAGGAACGGAGAGGTTAAAAAGAGGAATTTTACTACGGGAGGTGTTCCCTCCGCTGACAGTTTTACAAAGCCTTTGCCAAGGGGAAATACTTGGGAAAAGCTGTTTAAAAACTGCTGAGATCTCTCACAGCTCCTATACAAGCCCTGATTAGCACCAGGCACGGGAACCTGCCTGTTCCTACAGGAAACAGCTGCTCCTTTCTTTTCCCCTCCTGCTGTACAATGAAATGTTTTCATTAATGGCTCTGGCATCATGGAATCACAGAAGTGAGGAGGGAAAAACCCAAGCCCAGGTTGTTGTTTCAGTGCAGTTTTTTCCTGCACAGCAATGTGGGGGTTGTGGTGCTGTTTGTTAGCTAAGAGCTGTAGTAAATGTGTAACAAAATAATAGATATTTTGGGCAGTAATGGGTATTTTGGGATATTTTTCTCCCTGTGGAGAGAGGCTGGGCTGATCCCAAACAGTCTCACTGCATGAAACAACAGAGATTCCTTGGGATTACAACAGAATCCATTCAGTTGCTTATTCCAACATGAATGATTAGAGAGAGGCAGTGTCACAATACATTGAATATTGAGGAATCCAGATGCTGTTGCCAAACAGAGCTGTTCATTTTCAGCACTTTCTGCACTCAGGATGTTGCACAAAGGAGTCCTGCAGTTCTCCTTTCCTGAGGAAGCCTCGGGAAATGGAATGAGGAAGGTCTGGGCACCCAGGGTGGGCATCATGTGCGTGGCTGACTCAGCACTGCCACTGCAGAGCTCAGCGCCCCCATCAGAAAATCCTAGTGGGAAAATCCTTGGATGGGCAAGAGGATTTTCTAGTATTTGATGCAGGAAAAGCCTTGCCTGGGCTGGCCAGAACCTGTGTGTCCTTCAGAGAGATTCTCTGAGCTCTAAAACAAGTTGAGTGCACTCATCTAAGCCTCTCTTTGAAGGGACATAGTTCAGGATTCCTCTCTGCAAAACTTCCAGCAGCACACTGCCCTTCAGCTCTTCTCTCCTTCCACAATCCAGCAACAAAATCGGCCAAAAGGCTAAAAACAGAAATAATGAACGACTTATCCATTTTATGCATAAAATCCCTAACTCCTTTCTGTCAGGCAATGCAGTTATTTCCAAGCACATCTCAGTCACACCAAAACTTCTCTACCAGCACTCTGAAACTTCGGAATTAACAATTCCCAGTGCCCTTCCAGGCACATTTTGCGCTGATTCTGTGCTGCTGGACGCTCAGCGCTGTGCAAGGCTCCTGGAGGTGAATGGGGCTCATTCAAAGGGTGTTTACCTTGGGAGCAGCACCGGGGCATCATCAGGGGCTGCTAATCAGGAATTGCCCCAAGAACAACCTGGGCAGCGCCAGCACCGTGAGGAGAACGGCAGCCCGGTGGGGAAGAAGGCAGGGAAAGAGGAAGAGAGGAAGAAAGAAGAGGAACCCCCTAGAGCGGGCCGGAGCCCGGTTCTGAGGGGAAGGAGGGCAGCCCGTGCCCGGGGATGGGCAGCGCCCGCCCCGCTCCCCGCTACCTGCCGGAGCGGCCGCCGGTACCAGCGCTGCGCGAACCCGGCGTCCCTGCCCGGAGACAGATCGGCGCGGAAGCTCCAGAGGCCGCCGAGCTCCCTGCGCTCGCGAGAGGGGGTGTCCCGGGGCTGCAGCATCCCGGCGGGACCGGCCGCCAGCCCCGGGAGGAACAGCAGCAGCACCGGCAGCATCGGCAGCGTGCACGGACCAGCCGCGCCACCACCTGGGGCCGCCAACGCCATCTTGGCTGTGGGCAGGGCCCGCTGAGGGAGAGGGGCGGGGCCGAGGGAGAGGGGCGGGGCCGAGGGAGAGGGGCGGGGCCGAGGGAGAGGGGCGGGGCCTCGGCTGAGGGAGAGGGGCGGGGCCTTGGCTGAGGGGCGTCCGGTCCCGGCCCCTGTCGCGATCTCGATCCCTGTCGCGATCCCTGTCACGATCCCTGTCACGGTGCCAATTATGGTCCTGGTCCCGCCCCAGCGCGATGAGCGACTGCAGAGCCCGACAGGGACAGGATTCTGTCCCACGGTCGCCTCAGGACAAAGGCACGAGTGTCCCGGCGTAAAGGTGCCTCCAAGAACTTTCAGGCTCTGTCCTGGATCGCTGAATTTCACCGAGAGGCGAGTGGTCCCCTCCTGTCTTATCTTATTTATTACTTAGGTGTTTAAATGTATTTATCACCTACTCTTACTTATTTATTAATTTTGTTACTTATTTACACTATTTATTTATTTGTCACGGAATCATTTAGGTTGGAAAAGGCCTCTGAGGTCACCAAGTCCAACCTGTGATCCCACACCCCCCTGTCACCCACATCAGGGCACTGAGGGCCACATGAACTCTTCCCTTAAACACCTCCAGGGATGGCGATTCCACCTCCCTGCACAACCCGTTCTGATGTTTGGTCACCCTTTCTGAGGAGGATTCCTCATGATGTCCAACCTAAACCTCCGCTTAAGCACAGCTTGGGTTTATTATTGTTGCTTGCTTACTCTTTGTTATTTCTTTATTGCCTGCTTGCTTACTTCTATTTATACTCAGAGTCACTTGTTGAAGTGTGAAGGTTAAAAGTTATAGGAAATGGCAAAAGGAGCGCTGGTGGCTTCTGGGGGAGAAGAGGGAGGGTGAGCTTTTGAAGAACCAAGACACAGGAGCAGGATTTCAGTGAACTACAGACACCCCAGTGTTTATTCACTCTAGATCAGTGGCACGGGATCTCTCCCCACACTCTAAGCCTGCTCCTTGAGCCTCTTGAGCAGCTCCCGCAGCTGCTCGATCTGGGCGGAGACGCTGCTCTTGGCGGTGCCGCCCGCGGCCGTGTACTGCTCCACGCTGCTCAGCACGCTGAACACCTGCGCCACGTCGCTGCCAAACAGGGGGCTGGGGGCACAGAGGGGGTCAGGGGGCTGCTCCCCGTGCCCAGAGCCCGTGCAGAGGCTGAGGGAGTGAGGACGGAGCCTTTTCCCCAGGGGAAACGCTGCTGAGCTTCTGCTGGCTCTATGGGGATACCGAGGAACTTCAGAGCCAAACCCCTCTGGGGGCTTCCTGCTCAGGGCAGAGGTGTCTCCCAGCCCACCCAAGAGCTCCTGCCCATGCCCATGCCCATGCCCATCCCACCCTGCTGGAGTTGTCCCCCTCCAGTGTTTCAGCCCCAGCAGGGGCAGCTGGGATATTCAGGACACCTCAGCTGGGATATTCAGGGACATTCTGTCACCTCAGAAATGTTGAGGTGCTGCCCAGCCCAGGCACTTTGGGGAAGGCAGATCAGGGAGGCTGAGCCCAGGGAAATGAAATAACAGAGGTACAAACCTGATGTTCTGCAGCTCCTCCAGGCTGAGTTTGTTGATGGCGATGCCTTTGGTCTCTGCCAGCTGGACGGCCTTGCCAGAGGCCACATGGGCTTGTCTGAAGGGCATCTGCAGAGGGAAGGGGACAGAGCAGAGGGGACTCAGCTCAGTTCCTCTGCATCCAAAGAAATCCCAGCTCTAGCTCTCCCTGTGGCACTTACTCCCTTCCGAACCAGGTACAGAGCCAGGTCCGTAGCCAACATCTCCGGGCTCAGCGCCCTCTCCATGCTCTCCTTGTTGATCTGCAGGAGGAGGATCCCAGGGACACGTTACCATCAGCTCCTCCTTGGGGCATGTTAGTGGCAGGGTGAGGGGAATTCATCTGGAGCTCTGAAAGAATGCTCTGAGCAGCTGGCAGAGGGGACCAAAATGAGCAGTGTGGGTGAGGCACTGAAGAGGTTTTATTTGGGAACAATCTGGAGCTGTGTCACTCACACTCTATGCACCATGATAATGTTGGATAGTGAGAGGATGAGAAGAATCCTTACCTGGAGGGTGGAAATCACTCCAGTGGCAACCTGGAGCACAGCATTCAGGGTGTCTACGACATCAAACACAGCCTCCTTGTCCTCCTGTGGTGGAACAGTGATGGAAATGGCTCTGAGCCAGCCTGGAGCAGCCCAAAAACCCCCAGACTGAGCAGCCCAGCTCTGCTGACACCTCCAGCCAGCAGGAGAGATGGTGTGGAGAGGAACAAGGGCTCTACCTGCAGGTCCTTGTTGTAGGTGCTCGGGAGTCCTTTGAGGACCATCAGAATTGCAGCCAACTGCAGAGGGAACAGGAGAGGCAGGGAGTGAGCTACAGAGCAAAGCACAGCCCCAGAACCCACAGCTCCTTACAAAGGTAAGGAAAGGAGATTGTCCAGCCCCAACAGGAGCAGTTTCCTCTCCCTCCTCCTCCTCCTTGGGGCTCACCCATCCGAACACTCGCCCGGCTTTGCTGCGGATCAGCTCCAGACTGTCGGGGTTCTTCTTCTGAGGCATCAGGCTGCTGCCTGTGCTGGGTGGGACATGGAGTGCACTGGTGAGCAAAGCCCTCATCCATACACACCCATAATCACTGACCCAGCCCTACAAAAGCAATGTGTAGGACCCTCTTCACTGTACTTCTGTTTAGGGTGAAGGAAATCAGTGAACTGACTGAGTTGCTCTTTGATTTTGCACCTTGTCTGGAGCTCCCACACTGTCCCACCTCTCACAGAGAAACTTAAAAGGGGGCTCCCCCTCCAGGGTCGTATCAGCAGGTCAGACTAAGTGTTAGTGTGACTTCATGGAGGGAAAGCTGTGGCTGTGCCACCCTGCAGACAAGGAGTCTGTTGGGATTGCAAACCCAGCCAGGCAAGGAAGGCCTCTGGCAGCATTCCCAGCACAGGAGGAAGTTCTCTCTGCCAGCATTTTCTGGGCAGGAGTTGCTGGGCTGAACACAGACTTGGTTGAGTTAAAGGAATCAGAAATAAGTGACCATTGCTGAGGAATATTCACCCTGAGGCTGCCTGTGTGCCAGGCTCTTGGTGCTGGGTCAGCCTCGTGCACAGACAGACCCCAAGCACTGCCTCACCCAGCACGGGGAGCTGAGGAGGAGAGGCTGAGGGAGGAGCTCCCTGCCCAGAGCTGAGACCCACCTGTAGGCATCAGAGAGGGTCAGGAAGCCAAACTCGCTGGTGCTGTAGATGATGAGATCCTCAGCCATCTTGCTGAGGTGGATCATCAGCAGGGTGGCAGCAGAGAGGAATTCCACTGCAGGGAAGGCAGGAAATGAGATGGGGAAAAGGTGCTTGGACAGCCTAGGGAACCCTGACTGGGGCTTTACATCCTAGTGATAGATTTCAGTCCCTGGATTAAGTTAACTGGAAAGGTGTCAGGAGCTGCTTCTCCCATGCTGGGAAGCTTTGGCTGTGCTTACCCACAAAGTCCCTCTCGCTGACGGCATCCATGCTGTTCAGGCTGATGGAAGCAAAGTCCAGCTCTGCAAGGAAGGGGATGGACACAGGAGCTCACACTGGCCCTGACAGGAGCCTGAGTGCACCAGGCTGCTCCACAGGAGGTGACTTTTTATCTGTTAATTTCCCTCCACCCCCTTGTTCAAGTGCTGCAACACATCCAAATAACATCAGGACAATGTGCTGATGCTTCTCAAAATCCCAGATATTATGAGTAATCAATTTTTATTATTTTTTATTAAAAGGATAACATTTACCACTGCACAGCAGCTCTCTGTCGATTCCCAGGGGGTTTCCAGCTAGAGCTCCACTGCCAGGGAAGAAAGAACCAGAATTTACCCCTGATATCCAAACTGATATCTGACCAAAACTGAGCTCTAGTGATGACACCTCTCTGAAGATTTTCCTCCCCCAGTTCAGTTTGATTTCACAGTGTGGTCTGAGGCTCATCGAACCCTGAACTCTGGACTAAATCAGTTTTTCCCTCCCAAAGAGGAAGATTTTTTTAATTGAAGCCTTGTAATCCTTGATTTTCAAGAAATATAAAAACATTTCTATGGTGAGAGGCAAACTGGACTTCAGTGTCTATGGAATAGAAACCCCAATGGCTCAGGGGATGGACAGACCTCCCTCTTGTCTTTATCTCAGAGCAAAGTGATGGCTGAAGATCACAATAAAAAATAAACTTTACCTTCCCAAAGGCAAGACATTGATCCTCCTCTTCACCTCTCCCAGGCGCTCAGAATCACGGGTCAGAGCAACAGCATGGCTGGGGGAGGACAAGAGAGATGAAGTTGAAAATAGAAATGAGATATCCCACTCCAGGAGAGGAGAATGGCCAAAGGATGGAGAACAGGGACTTGCCCAACCCATGTTTGGATTCCCATCTGGTCAGAGCCATGCAGGGACTCCTGTTGCAGTTTGCAGGGCTCCCTCTGGGTTGTCAGCAGCCCTGGCTGTCCCCTCAGCAGAGCAGGGCCCCGAGGGTGGGGAGGGTGGGAGGGGCTCACCTGAGCAAGAACTGGCTCCATCGGATGGGCTGAGCTTTCTGCAGGTGGGTGTAGCCAGGCAGGATCACATCGATTTCTCTGGGAGGGAAAGGCCAGAGAGGTGAGCAGCAGGGACAGGGACAGGTCTGGAACTCCCTGCACAGGAGATCCTGCAGATGCACAGTCACACAACAAGCCTAGGAGTGTCCTGCCCCAGAAAGGCCAAAGTTATGGAAACTGAGGGACTGAGGAAAAGGACTCACATGGCAGCACGTTCCACCAGGGTCTCAGTAAGCTGCAGGAGGTGTGTGGAGATGATGGAGAGGGAATTCTTCATGAACAGCTTCAGGTCAGTCACAACCTGTGGGGGATTGGCCACAGCCAGGCCAAGCACAACAGGACAGATTTAGTGACCAAATATTGCTCAGCAGAGCCCCCTGGCACTGTTATCCCCTCCTGGTTCTGTGTGATGGGAAGGGAAATCTTCCTCCTGTGGGATGCATCCCTGGTCACTGATTTGTGAAAGCTGCTTTGCTTTCCATGGACAGAACCAAAATCTGTGATTTTCCGTGGACTTTGAAATAGAAAATTCCCAACCAACACAAGTTGATCATTGTGATCCTGAAAGATGTGTGCACCCAGCCAGCAGAGTCAGGGGTCCTGGAGGTTTCCAGAGATGTCAGTGGAATTTTGTGGTCTTTTACCAGCAGGATGCAGCCTTGCAGATCCCACTCCCCTGGGTGGATGAGTCACTGCAGCATCATTAGTTTAAAGCCATCATTAATTTAAAGGGAATACAGGCTGGAGTGTGTCAGGGATGAGAGAGATGCCATAAAAATACTGAATGAAAGAATTGAGGTGGAGGAACACAAAAGAAGAAAGAAAGATTCTGTCCATACCTGATCATTCCTGCTTCTGCCAGTGTGCAACTTCCCAGCTACATCTCCAATCAGCTCCTGAGGACAAGAGCAGAATTTCTGTCAGCATCTCTGTGTTCTAAACAGGACAATCCACAGGACAATCCACAGGACAATCCACAGGAGCAATCTCCCTGCCTGGAAGGGGCTCAGCTCCAGGATCCTGTGAGGAACCCTGGGATGTGTTCTGGGGAAGGGCAGCTTTGGGTTCTGGGCTTGTACAGCCCCACAAAAGGGGGCTTGGAGACCCTTTCTGTGCCCCAGGGGTTCAGTGCCAGCAGCTCTAAAGGGATTTCCCAGAGGGACAGAGGGACAAGGGCTGAATGTCAGGCAGAGGATGAGGAAGAAGAGGCTGGAGGAGCCAAACCTTCAGCCTGCGCTCGTTGGCAGTGTGGATGTCCTCATCAGTCTGGATCACACCAAACACTCCCTTGGACCATTCCTCAGAGATCTGCAAACAGCACAAACACCAGTGAGCCACAGGAGTTACTAAGTCCAGGGAGGATGCTCTCAGGAGCCATTCATTAACCTGACAGTTTTTGAATGAGAGAAATACCTTTTCCAGGCCCCCCAGGATCTTCTCCAGCTCAGCTTTAGACAGGATCCCAGACTTCTCCAAGGCTTTGGCATAAGCCATGCTCCCCTGGATGTCCACCTCAGCCAGCCTCTGGTCATAGCTGATGGAAGCATTGAGCATCTCCATGATGGGATCTGTGCTTCCACTGAATCTTCCACCCCAAAGCTTATTCCCCTGAGAGAGAAAATAACCAATTAAAGAGGCCTAATGACTCCAGATAAATGCTGTGCAGTAAATGACATCCTGTGGTCCATTTATCTGATACAGAGCCCATGTTCAGCTCCTTTCAGTGGGACAGCACTGGCCAGAAAGTCCCCTGGACTTCAGGACCTCTGGCAAGTGGTTGAAGAGCTGGAGAACACATCACTGTCAGTGTAATTTACCCCTGAGCTCCGAGGTCTGGACCAGAAACCCTCCAAGATATTTTACATTTGCAGGACTCCCCTGGGAGTCCTTGAAATTGATATCAGGGAAAGATGCAAGACCAGCACAGATTTCTGTTTTGAGGCCTTGTAAAGGGAGGAAAAACTAAACAGTCAGTAGGATTAAAGTGAAATTAATATCCTCTAGTCCTTTTTGTCAATCTTCTTTGACAAAGAACTGTGTTTCAGCACAGAAACTAAAGTGGGGTTTTCCCATCCAAACGAGGATTCCTGTCGTGACCTCACCCCCTGGAATGTGTCACCCACTTCAGCCAGTGCCCAAAGGCTCGTGCAGTGTGGGGTGTGTGGGGTGTGTGCTGTGTGGGAGCTTCTCCAGCAGTGATTCAGAGCCTGCCTGGCCTCACCTGAGCTGTGTCAGCTCAGAAGATTTTTTCTTGCCCAGGTAAGACAACCCAAGAAGTTTTCATTCTGCCAGGCTTGCACTGAAGTGGGTAAGAATTTTACTTGGGCAGAGAGAATTTATCCCAGATTTTAAAAGCAACTTTCCAGTGCTACCAGGCACAAAAAGGAATTGGAGGACACCTGAAGGAAGGAACTCTGCATTATACAGTGGATAATTACTAATGTACTTGACTTTTTAAACACCACTGGCAAGTTTCTTCTCATGCTGGTCACTATAACTACCAAGGACAGCAAGGAGCTGGAAGCTGATCTGCTCCAGGGCTTTACCAGCCAGACAAAACACTGTTGAGTAACCTTTAAAATGTTTTCCCTGGTGACTGTTTCCATGTCCCTGTGCCTGAAAGGACAACAGGAGAGAGCCTGCAGAGGTGAGGGTGTAGCCTCACCTCTGTGTAAAAGGCAGCTTTGTTAGAAAGCTGAGGGAAGGCAGAGAGGGGAATCAGAAATGAAAAGCTCCTCAACACTCATTTGGTGCACCCAGGAGCAAAATGAACGCTAAGTTAAAGGCCATTCCAGAGCCTCAGCACTTGACTGGGGACCAGGAGTATCCAGGTATTTAAAGCTTCCCATCAAAGCAAGAAGGGTGTCAGCAGAAACATTGCAACATACACATTTACAATCCAGAAATCAAAGCTGAAATGTTCATTTTGGGCATCTCCAGGACTCTTTGGAGCAGTGGCTGTGCAGCCTGGCAGTGACAAACACTGCCTGGAACGTGGAGCAGCGATGTGGAGAGCAGAAAGTGAACTGGCCAGGATGCCCGGTCACGTCTGGGCAGGGACGGAAACTGAAAACGCAGCTTTTGTGCCGAGCAGTGTTTGTTTACACAGGCTGCTGGGAAGTGCCTGAGCACAGTCCCAGGCACAAGGATCGGCCTTTCCCCGGAGACAGAGGCAAGAACGCGGAGGCTCCGGGACAGCTCCGCTCGGCTGAGCGCCCCGACACCCCTGGGATGCAAAGTTCGCTCACCTCGGCTGCTGCCATCGCGGCCGGGCCGGCTCCGTGTGCGCCGCGGGGACACTGCGGGGCGGCTCCGGGCACCGTCCCGGTCCTGGTCACAGTCACGACTTCGATACCGGATCCACTCCCGGTTCTGATCCCAGCTCCAATCCCGGTCCCCGTCCCAGCTCCAGTCCCGATCCTGATCCTGGTCACAGTCAGAATCCCAGATCCGGTCCCAGTCCCGGCTCTGGTCCCGATCACAGCTCCAATCCCGAATCCAGTCACGGTCTCGGTCCCGATCCCAAACCCAGCTCCGGTTCGGATCCCAGCTCTGTCCCGATCCTGATTTCAGCTCCAATCCCTATCCCAGCTCCAATCTTGGTGCCGATCCCAGCTGGATTCCTTGTCCCGATCCCAGCCCCGGTCCCGATCCCAGCTGGATTCCCGGTCCCAGCTGCAGTCCTGGTCCCCGTCCCGGTCCCGGTCCCAGCTCCGATCCCGGCGCTCCCGCAGCTGGTCCCGCCCGCCGGGGCGGGGAGTCCCCGGGCCAGCCCCGCTCCTGGTCCCGCTGAGCAGTGTCTCGGCTTGTCACTGTGCCTCACAGCACAGTCAGGAGCGGCATCCCCGCTTTCCTGTCCCCTGGCGGGGTTGGCTGTCCTTTAACCAGCCTTGGTGTCATACAGCTGGGAAGGAGCCTAATCCGGGTCCTCGGGTCCTTGTCTGGAGCAGCAGGACACGGCCGGTGACACCCGGCTGCCTCTGGCGGTCCCACAAGGTCCCTTCGCAGCTGCATTTCCCGTGTAGTGCCCTCAGTATCCATCCGGAACAAGGCTCAGACTCTCTATGTAGCCACCAATTAATTCACTGCTTCTCAAACATTTCCACCCATGATTATTTTTCTCCTTCAGACTCACAGGCTTGAGGATGCACAGACCATCACACTGTCTGCACTGACAAAAACTCTGAACCGTTTTGTTTCCACGTTCCTTCTTCTTCTGGAGTTCCTCCCTTGTAATTTTTTCTTTTTTTCATGTTCATCCTTTATGGATGTCCATACTCCAGCTTTGACAGGAGGTTGCTGAGGGTTTGGAAGAATGGTGAGCACGAGATTTACATCCAGAATGACCCAGCTGATAATCAGCCTGAGTGAATTCCTGGCTCAAGCACCTTCCTGTGGCCTGTAATGAACAGGGGTTGAGACCAAAACCCAAATCCCAATGAGTCAGAGGAGGGTGATGGTGAAAATCTGAAGACACTGTGGACCACACTCTGTAATGTCTGTGGAGCTCCACAGGCCCCTCCAATCTAAAATATTTCACAATTTTAAGAAAAGGGTGGATGGGTGGGGAGTACCAGTGACTGTAAACTGCTTATTTAAGTAAGAGACTGAAATGGGGTAGTCTGCTGCTTCCCCTTTCATTTTGGCCCTGTGCCACCATGAGGGACAATGCCAGACTTTTGCTGCTGGGAGCAAGAGAAATTCTGTTCAGCTGAGGATCTGAAGAGAAGGAACCAGAAGATACAAACAGGAAAAATAAGGGGAGTGGCGTGAATCAAGAAAGTTTATGGGAGGAAAAAGAACTGTGAGGGGGAAATCTCTGTTCTTCTGACTGCAGGTGTTGAGTCTTGGTGTTACCTGTGGCTTTCTTGTTCCTTTAGCCTGGGAGCTGAGTGTGCAAAAGTGATTTCCTGGCCAGGTGACCAGTCTGGAGAGTGACACATGGGCCAAAACAGGAACACAGCAGGGAGGAAGGGAGCAAACACCAAGGAGGTTTGTGGAAAGGTAATTGAAATGTGCTGTTTAAATGCCAAGTGAATTGATTTGTTTAAAGGCCAGAAGGAGAGATTGAGTGCTGAGAAGTTGGTAAAAGGGAATTTTGCTGTTGCTGATCCTTCTTCCACGTGTTAAAAGCACAAATGCTCCAAAGGTGCAGGCACTCTGTGTCTCCTGGGGTACTTTGCCTGGAGATTTAGCTGCAGACAGTTTGTCCTGTCTGCACTGCAGCCCTTGCCCCAAACTTGGTGAGGCAACACCTTTGTTATTTCTGTTCCCTGTGTGTGTTCCAGACTTGCAGCTCTGAGTCAACAACGTGCTGCTGCCTCAGCATGGGGACAAGGGGCTGAGCAAAACTCCAGCTTAGCAAGGCTGGGGTGGAAAGGAATATTGCTGAGTAAAAAGGGACAACCCTCATCTGCCAGCCTCCCCTGCAAGAGACACATCCCCTGCAGGAAGGGAGGAGAGCCCACACCCTTCCAAACTTGGGCTGAGCTCAGCCCATCCTCATCCCGAAAAACCAAGACACAGGAGCAGGATTTCAGTGAACTACAGACACCCCAGTGTTTATTAACTCCAGACCAGTGGCACGGGCACTCTGCTGCAGGCACGGGATCTCTCCCCACACTCTAAGCCTGCTCCTTGAGCCTCTTGAGCAGCTCCCGCAGCTGCTCGATCTGGGCGGAGACGCTGCTCTTGGCGGTGCCGCCCGCGGCCGTGTACTGCTCCACGCTGCTCAGCACGCTGAACACCTGCGCCACGTCGCTGCCAAACAGGGGGCTGGGGGCACAGAGGGGGTCAGGGGGGCTGCTCCCCGTGCCCAGAGCCCGTGCAGAGGCTGAGGGAGTGAGGACGGAGCCTTTTCCCCAGGGGAAACGCTGCTGAGCTTCTCCCGGCTCCAAGGGGACACCAAGGAACTCCAGGGCCAAACCCCTCTGCTGGCTCCATGGGGACACCGAGGAACTTCAGAGCCAAACCCCTCTGGGGGCTTCCTGCTCAGGGCAGAGGTGTCTCCCAGCCCACCCAAGAGCTCCTGCCCATGCCCATTCCACCCTGCTGGAGTTGTCCCCCTCCTGTGTTTCAGCCCTTGCAGGAGCAGCTGGGATATTGAGGACAGGAGGATGTTGAGGTGCTGCCCAGCCCAGGCACTTTGGGGAAGGCAGATCAGGGAGGCTGAGCCCAGGGAAATGAAATAACAGAGGTACAAACCTGATGCTCTTCAGGTCCTCCAGGCTGAGATTGTTGATGGTGAGGCCTTTGGTCTCGGCGAGGTGGACGGCCTTGCCAGCAGCAATGTGGGCTTGTCTGAAGGGCATCTGCAGGGGCAAGCAGAGGGAGCACTCAGTGACCAGGCAGCTGGGCTGCTTTTCCATGAGGAAAGTGCCTGTGCTACTTTCTCAGCTGGCCTGTTTTCCCTTAGGGCAATGCAAGCTGAATCTGGCAGTGCTGGGGTGGAAGAGGGGAGGATTTAGGAATAAATTATGATCAAGTAATTTGGGTGTAAATCATTACAAAGTCCCCCAGGTAGCACTGCCTGAGATGCATGTAAAGGATGTGTTTTCAGCTCTCATGGTTGTTGACTGCTCATCACCCTGGGGCCTCATCCCAGCTTTTCACTGAGCAGTTCCTCTGTAACCACAGAAATCCCAGCTCCAGCTCTCCCTGTGGCACTTACTCCTTTGTGAACCAAGTAGAGAGCCAGGTCAGATGACAGGATCTCAGGGCTCAGTGCCTTCTCCATGTTCTCCTTGTTGATCTGCAGAAAGGAAGGACAGAGGGAGATGTTATCTACCATCAGCTCCTCCTGGGGCACATGAGCTCTAATAGGGACAAAATGAGCAGTGTGGGTGAGGCACTGAAGAATTTTCATTTTAGGATCAGTCTGGAGCCCTGTCCCCTATGTTACTCACAGAATGTGCTCCATGTTCAATACCTAAAAGATGAAGCTTTACCTGGAGGGTGGAAATCACTCCAGTGGCAACCTGGAGCACAGCATTCAGAGTGTCTACAACATCAAAGACAGCCTCCTTGTCCTCCTGTGGTGGAACAGTGGTGGAAATGGCTCTGAGCCAGCCTGGAGCAGCACAACAGGCTGAGCAGCCCAGCAGAGCAGGGATGTGATCCCAGAGGCTCCTGCCATGGCCCTCAGGGGTCACCTGCAGCATCCCCTCCCTCAGCCCCTTCCCCAGCACACAGAAATGGAGTGCTGGGACAGCTCAGGGGCAGGGGATGACTGCTCAGAGAGATGGTGTGGAGAGGAACAAGGGCTCTACCTGCAGGTCCTTGTTGTAGGTGCTCGGGAGTCCTTTGAGGACCATCAGAATTGCAGCCAACTGCAGAGGGAACAGGAGAGGCAGGGGGTGAGCTACAGAGCAAAGCACAGCCCCAGAACCCACAGCTCCTTACAAAGGTAAGGAAAGGAGATTGTCCAGCCCCAACAGGAGCAGCTTCCTTTCCCTCCTCCTCCTCCTTGGGGCTCACCCGTCCGAACACTCGCCCGGCTTTGCTGCGGATCAGCTCCAGACTGTCGGGGTTCTTCTTCTGAGGCATCACGCTGCTGCCAGAGCTGCAGGGAAGGTGTGTGGAGTGCACTGGTGAGCAAAACCCTCTGGCTGAAATCCCTGTTCCTGCCCTCTGAAAGGAACCTCTAAATCCCCTTTCCTTGTACTCCTGTTTAGAGTGAACTGAAGGTGCTGAGTTTCTCATGTTTCCCACAGCACAGCCTTTGGTTTTGCACCTTGTCTGCAGCTCCCACACAATCCCACCTCTCACAGAGAAAGGAAAAGGGGGCTTCCCCTCCAAGCCACTGCAAAGGAGGTGTCAGCAGGCCAGGCTAAGTGATCCCAGGGAGGAAAAGCTGTGGCTGTGCCACTGTGCAGACAAGGAGTCTGTTGGGATTGCAAACCCAGCCAGGCAAGGAAGGCCTCTGGCAGCATTCCTAGCACAGGAGGAAGTTCTCTCTGCCAGCAGGTCCTGGAGAGGAGTTGTTGGTGAATGTAAACTTGGTTAAGTTACCAGAATGACAAATAAGTGACCATTGCTGAGGAATATTCACCCTGAGGCTGCCTGTGTGCCAGGCTCTCGGTGCTGGGCCAGCCTCGTGCACAGACAGACACCAAGCACTGCCTCACCCAGCACAAGGGGCTGAGGAGAATCCAAAAACCTACCAGTAGGTATCAGAGAGGGTCAGGAAGCCAAACTCGCTGGTGCTGTAGATGATGAGATCCTCAGCCATCTTGCTGAGGTGGATCATCAGCAGGGTGGCAGCAGAGAGGAATTCCACTGCAGGGAAGGCAGAAAATGAGATGGGGAAAAAGGTGCTTGGACAACCCAGAGAACTCTAACTGGGGCTTTATTTCCTAATGATGGATTTCAGTCCCTGGATTAAGTTAACTGGAAAGGTGTCAGGAGCTGCTTCCCCCATGCTGGGAAGCTTTGGCTGTGCTTACCCACAAAGTCCCTCTCACTGACGGCATCCATGCTGTTCAGGCTGATGGAAGCAAAGTCCAGCTCTGCAAGGAAGGGGATGGACACAGGAGCTCACACTGGCCCTGACAGGAGCCTGAGTGCACCAGGCTGCCCCACAGGAGGTGACTGTGAGCCCTGGAGCAGTCCCAGCAACACAAACACGTTTAGTGGGGGTTTTTTATGATCCCAGACAGGCAGAGTGCAGCAGGGCTGCTCTTCTGCCCACCTCACTGACACGGCCTGTCTCTGCAGCAAGAATCCTGGAAAATGAAAGGCTCTGGCTCCAGGATGGGGCACTGTGGTGCCAATCCCTCCCTCCCAGCTGTGACAGGCACTCCCATGCCCCTCAGGCCCAGGATAACATTTACCACTGCGCAGCAGCTCCCTGTCGATTTCCAGGGGGTTTCCAGCCAGAGCACCACTGCCAGGGGAGAAAGAAACAGAAATCAAGCAATCCTCCTTTCCTATCCATCCAAAGCTGAGCTCTGGGATGCAGGGAGGGCGCCCCTGAAGTCTTTGCAGAGCAAAGCAAGGCCAAATGATCACACAAACAGTAGATCTTACCTTCCCAAAGGCAAGACATTGATCCTCCTCTTCACCTCTCCCAGGCGCTCAGAATCACGGGTCAGAGCAACAGCATGGCTGGGGAAGGACAAGGGGGAGAGAGCACATGAGGCAGGGAATGGCTCCTTCCTTTCCAGTCATTATCCTGCCATGCCTGGAGCCTGGGATCCCCCCTCAAACATGAGGAGCCTGGACAGAGCCAGGGGACACAGGGAATTCCTGTTGCAGTTTGCAGGGCTCCCTCTGGGTTGTCCCCAGCCCTGGCTGTCCCCTCAGCAGAGCAGGGCCCCGAGGGTGGGGAGGGTGGGAGGGGCTCACCTGAGCAAGAACTGGCTCCATCGGATGGGCTGAGCTTTCTGCAGGTGGGTGTAGCCAGGCAGGATCACATCGATTTCTCTGGGAGGGAAAGGACAGAGAGGTGAGCAGCAGGGACAGCAGGGAGGGCAGGGACAGGGACACACCAGGGTCACAAACTGAGCCTCTTTAGCCTGTGTTGTGCTGAAGCTGTCCCATCTCCTTCACACCAAGCACACGGGGTTTAGCTATTCCAGGGTGGTCAATCTGCCCCGGGCCTCCTGTAAATTTGCCTGGAGCAGCAACCCCTCTGGGCAGGCAAGGATTCCCCAGCCCACCCCAGCTCTGGAGTGTGAGGAGCAGAGCCAGACAGGGAGGTAACACAGCTGAGCTTTTCTCTTACAGAAAAACCTGAAACATTTTGTCCCTCTGTCAGATGGGTTTGGTGCCTTCCAGAATCTTGTCTGGACCTCCCACCTCAACTCCTTTGCCAGGCATGAAGGAAAGTTTCTCTGAGGGATGAGGAAAGTTTCTGTGAGGTGAAACCTAGAGAAAAAGGGGCTGCTGTGTGCCCTGGGCTACCCCAACCTGCCTGGCTGTAACTCCCTGCACAGAACACCCTGCTGCTGCCCAGGGGGGTCAGACAAAGGACAAACCAAAGAATCTGCTGCCCCAAAAAGGCCAAAGTTACGGAAAACAGGGAGTGAGAGAAAGGACTCACATGGCAGCACGTTCCACCAGGGTCTTAATGAGCTGCAGGAGGTGCGTGGAGATGATGGAGAGGGAATTCTTCATGAGCAGCTTCAGGTCAGTCACAACCTGTGGGGGGTTGGCCACAAAGAATGTCACATATGCAGTGACAGCAAGGCAAACCCCTCCTTCTCCTGTGTGATGGCAATGTGTATCTTCTTCTCATCATTTGGTTGTATTTCTGTGGTCATGTCAGCATTTCTTGCTTTCCAGGAAGATTTCCAGAGGTCACTCTGGGCTGAGGTCTCCTGAAATGAGGTAGAGGAGGAATACAGAAGGAGAAACAAAAAGATTCTGTCCATACCTGATCATTCCTGCTTCTGCCAGTGTGCAACTTCCCAGCTACGTCTCCAATCAGCTCCTGAGGACAAGAGCAGGATTTCTGTCAGCATCTCTGTGCTCTAAACAGGACAATCCACAGGACAATCCACAGGAGCAATCTCCCTGCCTGGAAGGGACTCAGCTCCAGGATCCTGTGAGGAACCCTGGGATGTGCTCTGGGGAAGGGCAGCTTTGGGTTCTGGGCTTGTACAGCCCCACAAAAGGGGGCTTGGAGACCCTTGGCCGTGCCCCAGGGGTTCAGTGCCAGCAGCTCTAAAGGGATTTCCCAGAGGGACAGAGGGACAAGGGCTGAATGTCAGGCAGAGGATGAGGAAGAAGAGGCTGGAGGAGCCAAACCTTCAGCCTGCGCTCGTTGGCAGTGTGGATGTCCTCATCAGTCTGGATCACACCAAACACTCCCTTGGACCATTCCTCAGAGATCTGCAAACAGCACAAACATCACAGTTGCCCTGCTGGGCCTGGGGCTCTGAGTGTCCCCAGCAAATCCCAGCTCCTGGCATTCCCAGAGGTCTCATGCAAACTCTGGCATTCAGGCTGCTCGCTGCATCCTGATATTCCACACTTTTGGTGGGATTCACCTCTCTATCTGTGATAACCCTGCAGTCTTATGAAGGATTTAAGCATTGCAAGGAAAAATTGAGCTTAAATATCAGCGATTTCTTTACCATCATCCACAAAGCTTTTCCTATAGAACCTTGCACAGACTCACCGTTGTCCAGGGTGGGTGAGCAGCACCAATGGATATTTTATAAAAGCACTTCTCTCCTGGCTCCTCTTCCCCCCTACACCTACTATGCATTGCCTCCTGCCAAGCTGGGCAGCCAGACTCAAAATTCCACGTGCCAGCAGGAAAAGGATGTTCTTACTTCCCACTGAAATGATTCCTAGTGACTGCTCAGTCTGAAGAGGACACGAGGACATTTAAAGGCACTCTTTAAAACAGCAAGATGCTGTCAGGTAAGGAAAGATTCATTCCAGCACATACAAGAAGTTGTGAAGGGAAGAAATACCTTTTCCAGGCCACTCAGGATCTTCTCCAGCTCAGTTTTGGACAGGATTCCAGCCTTCTCCAAGGCTTTGGCATAAGCCATGCTCCCCTGGATGTCCACCTCAGACAGTCTCTGATCAACAGTAATGGAAGCGCTGAGCATCTCCATGATGGGATCTGTGCTCCCCACAAACCTTCCTGCCATCATTTTGTCCCCCTGCAAGAAATGAAGGGAACAGACACAGATTTATGGATATGTCCCCTAAAAATCAATTCATGTCATCCTTATCAGAGTAAAACTGAGGAGCATCTCAGGAATGCTTTTATTCAGTCTATACCAGCAAAACCCTGGACTTGGAGCTTGTCACTGTCACTAGCATTTAGCCCTTGAGGTTACAGGTCTGGCTTGGGGATCCTCCAAGATATTTGACTTCTGCAGGACTCTCTGAAAATAAACATCAGGGCATGTGGTGCAAGACCAGCATGGAACTCTCTTTTAAGGCAGCTTTAAGGCAGCTGCTGATGTCTGACCCTTTGATGGACTCCTGAAAAAACAAAAAAAATAAAAAGGAGTCAGAGATACACAGTGAAAACTGTTCTCTGATCCTTGAAATACTAAAAAAAAACCCCACTCTTTTAGGGAGACTGGAAGAAAATATTGAGCTGACAAGGAGCTGTGGGCCAGCACAAGCCACACGCTCTAAGCCACTCCTGTAACCACAGTGTCTGAAGTCACCGTTTGAAGCAGCTCCAGAGCCACGACGGTGTCACGTAAAATGAGGATAAAACCGGCAAAGGAGCAGCTTGCAGAAAGGGAGACCTGTGTGTCTTTCGGTGTTACAAATGTTCGAATGAGATGCAAAGGGAAGAGAAAACCCCAAAGCAGCCCCAGAAGGGCTCGGCAGGTGCGCGGCGCAGGGCGGGCGGCGGAGCTACCATGGACAGCGGGCAGGGACCGGCGGCAGCGGCTCCTGTCCCCAAGGACTGGCTCAGGGAAGGGCAGGAGGGAGCCTGGGGGGCAGGATGAGGGCTCGGGCTGCCGGAGCTCTGAGTTTGTCCGCAGGAGCTGCCGCGGGGGGAAAATGGGGGAGAAAACCAAAGTTTGGCAGCTCCTCGCTGGACACACTGCGATGGGCAGAGGGGACAGGGAGTGAATGGCGCTGCTGGGAGGGAAGGGCTGGGGTGGGAAGGGGTGTCCAGGGACATCTTCACTGCCGGGATCAGAGCTGGGACTGTGGATTGTTGCAGCAAAGACGTTCGCTGTGCCCTTTTGCCTTGAAAACCCGGGAAAACCACTCACAGAATCATGAAGGTTGGAAAAGACCTCCAAGATCAGCGAGTCCAACACTGCCAGGGCCACCCCTGACCTGCACGGACACCTCTCCTGAACCCTCCCAGGGATGCTGATCCCACCCGTTCCAAACGGAGCAAAGCCAAGCTCCCCCTCACCTCGGCTGCCATTTCGGACGACGTTTTGCTCGTTTGTGCAGCGATCCTGGCACTTGGTGCAACCTGCGGGACAGCGCGGGGATGCTCAGCTGCCGCCGTGCGCCCTCCGGTGCGCTCAGTGTTCCCTGAGTATCACTCCCGGTTCCCCGGACACTTTTCCCTGTGCGCTCCGGGTTCTCCGGGCTCACTCCATGCCCCGCTCCCAATCCCTGAGCATCACTCCATGCCCCGCTCCCGGTTCCTCTGACACCTCTTCCTGTGCGCTCACTGTTCCCCAGGCATCACTCCCTGCTCCGTTCCCGGCTCCCTGAGCATCACTCCCTGCTCCGCTCCCGGTGCACTCCCAATTTCTCGGGCATCCTTCCAGGTGCGCTCCCAGTTCCTTGGGCATCGCTCCTGGTGCGCTCCCGGTTCCCTGGAAACAGCTCCCTGCCCCGCTCCCGGTGCGCTCCCAATTCCCCGAGCATCGCTCCAGGTGCGCTCCCGGTTCCCCGGGCATCGCTCCCTGCCCCTCTCCCGGTTCCCCGGACGCTGCTCCCGGTGCGCTCCCGGTTCCCCGGGCATCGCTCCCTGCCCCGCTCCCGGTTCCCCGGGCACCGCTCACCTGCTCCGCACGCAGCCCCGGCCGCTCTGTGGCTCGCTGCTCCCCGGCCCCGCTGCCCCGCTTTTACAGCCCTCGGCTCGGGGCTGGCGGCTCGGCCCGCCCCGCCGGGGCGGGGTGTGCCCGGGGCCGGCCCCGCTCGGGTCCCCCCCGTGTCCCCCGTGTCCCTTCCCACCCCGGCGCTGCTCGGGCACAGGGGGTGCTTTGGACAGGGAGGCTTGGGAGGGATGCTCGAGTGATGCTTCTCACCCGGTGTAGCTGCTGAGCTGTGGACAGGTCAGGAACATCCTTGGAATGCTTTTCTGGCAGTCCCCATCTCTCTTTGTCATACCCTTCTAACGAGCAATCTTTACTATAAACAGAACTGATCCAGTGCTCTGTGCCCGTTGCTACCCCAGCAAACACAAAAAAACAGATGGGAGCCTCTTGTTTCCCATGTCTGCATGGATGAAAGTGTTCACCCCACCTGGAAAGATGCTGCAGCTCCAGATTTGGGGCTCCCCTGCTGTCCCCAGGTTGTGGGGTCACCTGAGAGCCTCGGGCAGTGGCTGTGGGGCTTGGAGTTGTACTTGTGGTGATAATCTCTGTCTTAAACTCATCACACCCTGAATGTCATGGAATGAAGTGACCGATGGGAAGCACAAGGGACCTTTTAGAGTACCAAAGCTGGGGCTCAGCACGGATTTCTCATGAACTCTCAGAGCATTTTCTGCAGCCCCTCCACAGAAAGCTCAATATTTGCTGCTTTCTCCAAGTGAGCTCCTGCAGTGCAGTATTTTTCCGTGTACATTGTCCAAACTCCTCACAGAGCTCAGGAAACATATTCCAGCTTTCTCATATCCATTCCTCATATTCCATTCTCATCTCAATCCACGTTTTTGTTGGATTTTCTTCCCTTAAACTGGCCCTCTTCTTTTTCTACTGTTTTCTCAGTTCTACAACTTATCCTCTTTCCCTTTTTCCACTGGGAAACGGAAACAGTTCTCACTCCTTCTGCAGTCCTGTTTCCTCTTGTGGAATCTCTCATTTTTACCACCTTTCTTGTCTTCTCCACCTTTTCAAAGTGTCCTTGTCCTCACTCTGGGCTTTGTCAGGAGATTGCCAATGTGTTGTGAAAACATTAAGCACTGTGTTTATAACTAGAGTGAGTGGGTGTAAATAAGATTTTGCTAGCCTGTGTCTGATATTACATGTGACAGGGGATATTCCATCCACATGGGATCTGTCAGCAATGCCACTGTGGATTTAACAAACTTCCCAGGGATTAGTTGGCTTGGAGTGCTCTGCTCAGCTCCTGCCCCAGTGTGTATCTAGGAAATGATGAATTCTCTCTTTATTTTTAGCTCAAACAGGCAATGATTATGTTTTCTCTATAATAATCAATGTAGGATGTAGATGAATATTTTTATCATGAGGGTAGAAATAAAACAAAATAGAAGCAGAATTCCTGAACTTAAAAACAAACATTGAAGACATAGGATTTCTTAAGGATGCTTGGAGCTGGAGAGTTGAACTTTTTGAGGGGAAAACAGTAAAACAGCAATGCAAAATTTACTTTCTAATGCAAACTGAAGTGCATTCTCATTACTGTCTTCTCCATTTGTTCTGATTTGGAAACAGAACAAATCCATCATTTCATCCATCCAAATTTCCCATCATTGCCTCTCAGTGATTTATTTGAACCAGAAAGATTAACTTCAAAATCCTCATCCCACAGTGAATACTGGGGAATTTCTGAAGGAAAAGTCTCTCACTTCTTTTCCTTTCTGGCACAGGGGATGGCAACTGATTCCCACATCAATATTCCCAATATTTTCCCTTTTCAAGGTGAAAATAAATACTGGAGAGTAAATTGCCAATTCTGCAGCACAGAGAAGTTTAATTAAATACATTTGAATGTTCCCAAATATCTGAACTTTATTTGTACTTCTGTAATCAATCAGTCTCTACTATTTCACTTTTTTGCTGGAGGAGTGCAATGCAGAGGGAGTGCAGCTCCAAAGGAGCTTTAGTTGCTCTGGAACTCCAATCTTCACATCAGAAATATGAAGGAAAAGTTCAGATATTCTCAAATATCTGAACTTTATTTGTACTTCTGTAATCACTCAGTCTTTCTCTACTATTTCACTTTTTTGCTGGAAGAGTGCAATGCAGAGGGAGTGCAGCTCCAGAGGAGCTTTGGTGGCTCTGGAACTCCAATTTTCACAACAGGACTGTGAAGGAAAAGGATGGCAGAAACAGCTACAGTGCACCTTCTTTTAAAAACATCTTTTTTTAGCTGTCTTTTTGCTTTGGAGAAAGAAAACAGCTCCACGAGCTGAACATGCACCGTCAGCTCGGCTGACACGGAGCCCTGCTGACAAATTTTTGTTCCAAAAACCCCAACTTTGTTTTAACTAATTTTTAAATGTAGAAGGGAAAAAAAAAGGAAAAGATAGCCACCATAGGGTGCTGAGGGAAATGCTGAACACAGTAAACATCTTTCATGACAAAGAACACAAATACCCTGCAGATCTGCTGTCAATAGCCAGTGCTGGGCCCCCTGCTTTCAATAGTTAATAGAGGCCCCTCTCTCCCCAAGCAACAATCACAATGTTAAAATGTTGACATGCTAAGCACATTTGGAAAAACCCATGTCTGCATTCCCCATGGATGGTGTAGCATCACTGTCTACCACCTAAAGAGCAGCAATTAAAGCCAAAGTGACCTCCTCACCTCAGCCCCTGCCCCGTGGGTTCTCTCTGGATATTCCCTTTCATGGGGGCAGTGGAGATGGAGCTGAGCCATATTTGGTTTCCTGTCTCCACTGTTTAGGAAATTTCTGTTAGGGGAAAAAAATCTGTTGGAAAAAAAAGGTGTTTGTGTCAGCTCCTTCATCCCCAGCTGAGTCTTTGTTGTGGGGTGAAGAACATGTCAGGAAAGTAAAATTTTGAGGAAAAGGTGGGGAAAAAGTGTCAGGAAAGTGAAATTTTTGGGAAAGAATGTAAAAACATTTCATGAAAGTGAAATTTTGGGGAAGGGGTGGGGAAAAAGTGTCAGGAAAGTGAAATTTTTGAGAAAGGATAGATAATATGTGTCAGGAAGATGAAATTTTGCAGAGAGGGTGGGAAAATTTGTCAGGAAAGTGAAATTTTTGGGAAAGGATAGAAAAATGTATCAGGAAGGCGAAATTTTGTGGAAAGGGTGGAAAAAAACACATCAGGAAAGTGAAATTTTGGGGAAATGGAGGAAAAATGTGTCAGGAAAGGGAAATTTTGAGGAAAGGGTGGAAAAATGTGTCAGGAAAGTGAAATTTTAGGGAAAAGGTGGAAAGAATGTGTCAGGAAAGTGAAATTTTAGGGAAAAGGTAGAAAGAATGTGTCAGGAAAGTGAAATTTTGGGGAAATGGTGGAAATAAATATAATAATTTGCTGCTGGGGGGGAGATAGAAAGAGATGTAAAGGATTATGATTATTGTGCTGAAGGTCCTGAACCCTTGGCTGAAGGGAGTGGTGAGGGCAGACAAGGATTAGCAGATTTCTGGATGAAACCCTGAAATTTGATTGTCTGGAAATGCAGTATTTTCACCTGAAACCTGCCATCCTTTCCCTTCTTTCAGGCAGCTGCATGTGGAGGGGTTGGGACATGGCACAGCAGTCAC
Organism: Geothlypis trichas; assembly: GCA_009764595.1. Classification (NCBI taxonomy): domain Eukaryota; kingdom Metazoa; phylum Chordata; class Aves; order Passeriformes; family Parulidae; genus Geothlypis; species Geothlypis trichas. Next base: position 6,069,447 of record CM019921.1, read on the forward strand.
AGAGCTTTTGCTGTGCCACTTTTGGCCAATTTACAAGGCCAGTTAATCCTGACATGAAAAAGGGCAGCATCCATCACATCCTGTGCTCTGAGTCACACCAGCAGCTCTCACACCTCTCTCCTTTTTTATTCCACTGGACTCCACAATAAATTATTCCGAGGTATAAATAAATTTCTGTCTGTGTGTGATGGGTGCACATGCCCACCAAAACTTTTTTTTAGGAGTTTTCAAATTAAAAGGGCTGAAAAGCCTTTGCAGTTGGCTTTTTAATTTTGCCCAGCACTTCTATATCTGATGATGGAAGTTTCTGGAGAACTGGGAGCTGCTCCTTGCCCACTGTCCTGGCACTGGAAACTGTTCCTAAAGCAGTTTGCTCGTGTTACTCTGAATTAGTTTAGGATTTGCAACACCCCAAGGAGAAGAAAAGGTTTAATTTTATCTGGTTTGGTCATGGAGAAAACAGTGCCTGGTGGGTTTTGTGCTGGAGTTGCAAGGCAGAGGTTGTGGGCACAAGCCTGACCCTTTCAGTTCCCCAAATCCCTAAAAGGATCTTAAATCCCAGCTGCAAGCAAGCAAATATATCTGTGTGACACCCCTTAGGGAGTTAGAGGCGCTGTGTCTGCATATGAAATTTCCCCTGAGAGATAATGTCAAAATTAAGGAATTAATCTTTCCTTGGCCAGGTAATTTTCCTTGCTGTTTCCATTAGGATTTTTAGCTGTTTGCACCCATTGAAGTTTCACTGGTTTTACTGAGGATGAAAAGGGCTGTTGGAAAATTTAATAGCACATGGTTTAGATGGGAAAGAGTCACGGTGACAGCTGGGCAAGGCACTGTGAGGCTGAATTTGATGTATGGGTGCTTTAAAAGACAAGAGGAGTATTACACAACTACCTCAGCCCTGCAGCACTCCGCACATGGTTAAAGATTTGATTTGAAAATACTTTCGCGATACTCTTTTGCCTTTGTCACAGTTAACAGCGGCTAATTGCTAATCCGGGTGAATTCGGAGAAAAATTAAACCATTTTCTGTCTGATATGTGGACAAAACCTGTGTTGAGAGGAGCTTTATATATCGCCGGCATTGGTGGTTCAGTGGTAGAATTCTCGCCTGCCACGCGGGAGGCCCGGGTTCGATTCCCGGCCAATGCAGTAGATCTTTTTCCCGCCTCACTGTTTTTTTTTTTTTTTTTTTTTTTCAAGTTCCTTTTTTCTTCTTCCTTTTCCGCTTCCGTCGCGGCCGCCAAATCCTCCTTCGGGTCTCAGCCCGCTGTTCGCCCGCCGTGCCCCGCCAGGCTGCGGCTGCCCGGGGGTAGCGGGAGGATCCTCGGGGAGGCCGCGCCGGGGAGGACAAGATGGAGGTGTAAGGAGGGGCCTGAGGGGGGAGCACAGGGCACGGCCGGGCCTCGGAGCCGCCCTGCCGTGGCCACAGCGGGGCTGCAGGGCATCTCCGCGGGATTTGTGTGGGGAAAATCTCTATGGGGTGTGTGGGTGCATCTGTATGTGATGGGGGGGGGGGGGGGGGGGGTATATCCATGTCGGTCTGTGCGTGAGAGGTGTGAGGGTGCAATGAATCCATGAGGGGTGTGAGGGTGCAATGGATCCGTAAGAGTGCAATGAATCCATGAGGGGTGTGAGGGTGCAATGGATCCGTGAGGGGTGTGAGGGTGCAATGACTCCGTGAGGAGTGTGAGGGTACAATAAATCCATGAGGGGTGTGAGGGTGCAATGGATCCGTGAGGGTACAATAAATCCATGAGGGCTGTGAGGGTGCACTGGATCCGTGAGGGTACAATGAATCCATGAGGGGTGTGAGAGTGCAATGGATCTGTGAGGGGTGTGAGGGTACAATAAATCCGTGAGGATACAATAAATCCATGAGGAGTGTGAGGGTGCAATGAATCCGTGAGAGTGCAATGAATCCGTGAGTGTGCAATGAATCTGTGAGGGTACAATAAATCTGTGATGAGTGTGAGGGCACAGTGGATCCGTGAGGGGTGTCAGTGTACAATAAATTCGTGAGGGGTTTATTGAACCCAGCAGTGAGTTCTGGTCAATGTCAGAGGGGTTTCATTTTATTAAAATTCCTGTCAGACAGGCTTTTGGGGTGAAATACAGCGTGGCTCAGCCTGAATCTCCCTCTGCCCTGTGAGAGGCAAAATGGGAATTTTTCATTATTCCCATGAGCTTTGTGTAGGAGCTGGAAATGCTGGAAAAGAAAAAACCTGAGGGGTTTGTGCCAGCAATTGCAAACGCAGCAGGAGTCAGAATTTTGGCTGGTGGCCTTCTTACCATGTGTTTTGGGCACAAAACTATAAGATTTGACCTGTTTTGAAGTTAAAATCTCACAAGTTCTGTGGAACTGGTTAAATTTCTAGGTTTCATTTAATTTTAATTTCTCTAATGGGTGGAGGCACTCATGGGATGTATTCCCCAAAGTCACTGAGCCCCTGCAGCCCTGTAATCCAGGGATGCTTTATTATCATTAAATCTTCTGTACTATGAGCATGACAATCAGAAGTTGATAAAAAACATTAAACATTTGCTGAAGTACAGGTTTGTATGACAGTCTTAATATGAATAGCAGCCTGCAGAGAAATGAGCTGTACTGGTTGTTGTACACTGAGAAAAACGCTTTTGATAGCATTAATTTAAAAAATCTGTGATGCTTCTTACACTTCCACAGAGTTTTCATTAATCTTTTTCCTCCTGCCTGATTTGGAAAGGAAGCTACAACTCTCCAAGTTCTCACTGTGGATTTTTCTTACCAGAATTATCTGTTATTAGAGAAAAGAACTCTCAGAAAACTGTGAGGTTTAAATATATAACAAATGTGAAGCAGCAGACTTAAAAATGTGAAGTGTCAGTGATATTTGTAAAGGTGTGATGCCCTGTACTAAGATATTTTTGATATATGCAGCCCTACTCAAGAGTATTTTGATTTAGACTAACATTTGGGCAAACATGAGCTATTTAAACTCTACAAAGTGTGTATAGAAAATTTTTACCTTTCTGCTTAAGTCTTAATCACATAAAAATTAAACAAAGTGTTGAGCTGACAGCTTAACAATACACATTGGAATCCATTATTCAGAATTCCTTGTTTCCTGACTGTAAAATTGGTGTCTGAGAGTCAGGACCGAAGGAAATTTTATTTCTATTGCAAAAGTTGATCAATTTATAATTCTGTTGAAGATTTGAGACTGACTCGTTGGCAGAAGTGCAAAAAAAGTTTTTTTCTGAATGGCAAAGCGGATTGGAATGAAAAAGGAAAGAAGGGAAGCAGTTGTCTTAAATAATTTCATTCTCAAGCCTTGATTCCGCAGCCTCATCTGCGTGTGTTTGTTTCACCCTCTTTCAGCCGAAGAATTCCAGACGTAATTCTCCCTATAGAATGTCTTTGATCCGCGGGGATTTCTGTAGGGCCCTGCTGAATGCAAACATTCTGAAGACTTGCATTTACCTCCCAACAAAAGCCATATATGGTTTGTAAAACATGAATGAAAAACTAATGCGTGCCTGAGCTCACTTGCTGAAGTTTCACTCGGGTCAGCGAAATGGAAGTTGAAGTTCATCTCAGCGTATTTTAGGAGGTCCTTTTCATTTAAAAACAATGCTAGAACCTGTGGAAGTTTGTGGATGCATTTACCATTTGAAAGTGATGAACGTGACAGTTCTATTCAGGCCGTTCTCGGTGCTTAACATCACATTGTACCTTTTTTGTTGGTTTTTTATTTGCTTTTTCCTAAGCTGCTGCACAGACCTGAGAAAAGCCTTTTTTTCCTTTTGTATGGAAACTTTCTGTTGTTGTGGCTACTGACTGCTCAGCAGAATGTGTTGTTCAGGGAATAGAGGATGTTCTGGGGCAGGTTTTCTCCCTTTTTATACTTTAAATATATAAATTTACAATATCCAGGAGGAATAAAGGCATGATGTGCTTGGTTCTGCCAGCCTTGGATAAGGATTCTTGCTTGATGGGGACTGAGGAAATGGAAAATGGGAAACTCAGCTTTGCCCTTCTGATATAGGAACAGGCACATAAAGATGGGAAGAATAAATAAAGAGGAAATGCAATAAATTGGGTTTTTTCACTCAGTAGAACACATAAAAGTTAAAGCCCTGTTTGTGTCTATACACACACACGTGTCCATGGTACCAAAATACTCAGGGTGCTCCTGACTGATAAAGAAAACAGTGCTTGTAATCTGAATTCTGTTCCCCATCAGTCTTCTAATAAGATCAGTGGCATTTTAAAAATAAATTTTAATAAAATCAGGCATTTTTTCTAAGGAAGAAGCAAAGCAATTTGATTTGAGTGTGTGAATTTGGGTGAGTGATTAAAATAGGGTGACTGAGTGAAAGGAATGTTTTGTACAAGTGTGGTATGATTTATGGGGCAAAGGGGCAAAATATACTCAATATTTATGTCATTACTTTACTGACAGCATGGAAAATATTTTCAGAGATGGCAACTGTGCAATCACCAAAATAAGATGTCTTGGACCTTTTTTTTTAACTTTAAGTTCTTTTAGCATCTGTGAGTGTGCAAAGAAAAGCTTCAAACAGTTTCATTTGAATAATAATAATTGTTTCCATTTTTCCTTTTAGTAAAGATGCAAATGCTGCATTGCTGAGTAACTTTGAGGTAAGTTTGTCTTCATTCTGCTTTTAAAGCAGCAATTCCAAGCTGTCATCAGTCCCTTGTATAATCTTTTGAAGCTGAAACCTGGCAGTGGCACTCAGCAAAACCTGCAGGGGGTTTACTTTTCCTTGCATTTGGTTTGGTTTCAAGAAAAAAACCAAGAAAAAAAAATCTTCATTTTAAAGAAGATTTGGAAATGGTTTTACTAGTAATGAGTACTGTAGTATTGCTTGTTTGGTCTTGAGATTATTCTGAAGTATTTTCCTCTCTCATTTTAAGGGGGGTAGAAAGAAATGTTTAATTTATCTGGTTTGATTTAAGCTGGGTAATTGAAGTATTTTGCTTTGCTGATTGATTTAATTTTTGGAGAAGTTTTAATAACCCAGGTGGTTTTGTCTGTGTTATTGTATTGCTGAAGCTGCTTTTTATTGCAGCTGTTTCATTCTGCTTTGAAGTTTATCTTGAAGTGTTTTATCCTGCAAACAGCAGAGCAGCACCTGGTGAGTGTGATGAGGCAGCTGGGAGGAACTCTGCTGAATTTCCTCTGACAAACAGAGGATACCCTGTCACCCAAACTGCTGTTCAGTGCCTGGCTGGTGAAATAATGTCAAAGAAATAGCAAATATGATTTTTAAAAGAACTGATTCCCTCCAGCTGCTGATCCCTTTCCATTTGCTCCTCTTCCCTGGCAGTTGCACTGCAGAGCCAACGTTGTGTCAATCCAGGGGTGCTTTGCACACCAGGTTCCATCCCTGCACATCCCTGTGAGCCTCTTGTCCTTTTGTGTTCTCAGAGCTCACAGCCTGGCTTTGATTTCAGCATTGACAGGGTCCTTTTCCATGGAGGTGTGAAGTTATGGAGGGTTTGTAGCTGGTTATGTTCATGTTTCTCACTGTCTGGAAATGTTTGGTTTCTTGTTTCTCTGCATTTGTCAGTTTGTAATTCTCCAGGCTGGATCTTGAGTGAAGCCAGGTAAAAATGAGGGGATGAGCAGTGAGAAGGGCTCTGTTGCTGCTCTGGGTATTGACTCTGGATATACTGCAAAACCTGAAGCAAAACATCTGAAAAAGTTCCATTCATCTGTTTAAAATAATCACAGCTTTAAAAAAAACTATTTCCATCCTTATTCACCACTCTGGGGCCAAAACATTTCTCATTCCAGTTGTTAGTCCATCCACCAGAACAACCACACATTTTTTGTTGTTTGGTTGATAGGAATTTCCTGTTCATTTATGATTTCCTGCTGTAATATTTGTAGGTAAAATGCTCTCAGATGCTTTAAACCTCTTTATTTTTATTTTTAGGTGTACCAGTTACTTACTGATCTCAAGCAGCAGCGTAAAGAGAGTGGCAAAACCAAGCAGAGCTCTGGGCAGCAGAATCTGAACACAATCATGTATGAGGTGAGCAGCTGGGGAAATCCATTTACCAGTTGGCTCAAGCTGCAATAATTCACATCCTCAGGCTTGTGGAGTGATAATTTGGTATCAAATTTCTCCTGATCCAAACCATAGTAAAATGTTTCATCTGCCACTTTTCTGTGGTTGTAGGGTAACTGTGCAGAGTTAGGCAGTTGCTGTTCTTAAAATCAACAAAAGAATTTCAACATTTCAAACCCCCTGTTTTTCAGCTGTTTAATTTTGTTAGGGGTTTTTTTTTAATTCTAAAAATTCCATCCTTTTAAGACACAGAGCAGAGCTTGCTGTCATCTGATGAATTTGTGATATCACCTAATGTGATGATGATTTCAAAGCTGAGGCACAGATTACATGGTATTTTTTAATTAACAGAACTAAATCAGTAATTCCTGCCAAAACAGATCATCTAAATTGGTTTTTGATCCAAAGAAAAGCCAAACCCCACACAGAGACAACATCACTTGGATGCCAGGTGGGAAATAAACATTTCATCCCTTACTGGGAAGGAATTCTAGCATCTTATAATACAAATACATATACAAATCTTACAATACAAATCCAAATTTATTTAAAATCAATTAGCAACCTCTCAGAGCCTTGCAGAGGGAGCCATTGTGTGTGTGCTGCAGAATTGCATGAGCAGCAGTGACTGGCAGGCAGCTGAATGCACTTTGCCTTTGCTTGCATGAGTAATTCTGTTGAGCCCTAAAACCACTCATGTGGATAAGATCTGGCCTAGGCTTTGGTTTTGTTTTAGTTCTGGCTTTGTTTGAAAAAGGTACAGAGGTTGTAATTCCTGAGCCTTGCATTCAACAAAATAGGGGCTTACTAAAAATGGGAATTAAATCTTCATGGAGACTGAGAGTCTCTTCCTGCACCTCTGGGAAACAGCTGAGGGAGATCCTGTAAGTAAATTTGATCAGGATGCACCTGAAATCTTGAATTGCTTTGGAATTCTTTGTGTTAAATACCTGCAGGGGGTTGGGGTGCAGCTGGTGTCAGTTCTGGGTGGATTTTCTATGTTTGACTGAAAGAAAAGCAGAATTTGATTTTATAGGGTTGTCTTTGGATTTCTTCACAAGCTCCCTCTGCAGACTTGGATCCATTGGCACTGAAGTAACTCCATAAAAGGAGTTTTGTTTTTCTGTATTTTTGGCTTTGTCATTGATTTGAAATTGCCAAAAAACTATGAACCTGGAAGAGAAATTACTCCTGTGAAATAATTACATTACATGACAATATAATAATTTCATTTCAATCACTGGTGGTGAATAACAGCTTCATTTTATCTGGAAAGGTCAGACAGGGCTTAAAGAAATTAATAATAAATTATAATTATTTCCAACTCTTCATTTTGGGGTTTAATTCAAGCAACAATAAATATTTAGGAAGATTTTAAGTCACATCCAGTGAAAAGTCAGCTATGAACTGGAATTTTTCTGGTGTTTTTTATCAACAAATTGTTTTTTAATTAATTCAGATTACTTTGTGTAATGTAATTCCATTATCCACCTGCTCAATGTTGTTATTGTAAATAAAGCAAATAAGTGGAACCTTTGCTGTCAAAGTTAAGGTTGGTAGATGTTACATGGGAAAAACTGATCAAAGTTTAATTGCCTCAATTAATTTTGAATAGCAAAATATCCTTGTAGATTTCATAACAAGCCACTTGATCTGCTTCTATCAACTTTAAACTGCCAAAAATGCACGATAAAAACAAAGATAGATTAGAGATCTTAAAAAGAGATTCCTGGGCTGGAAGTGAGAATATTCCTGCACTGGGCACATGAAAACTTGGGTTTAGGATGAATTCAACTTTCCCTTGTGCTTTTAAAAGAGAAAATCCAAACAAGGAGCAAACCAAGCAAATATCTCCCAAACACCAGAGGGGTTTTTTAGCAAGCAGAGCTAAAACTCAGCCCTTTCCTGTATTCCTCAACTTGCAGTTTTGGGCTTTGAACAGCTCAGATCAAGTTGATTTCCAAAGCTGAATTGATTTTCCAGTTTTTCTCAAAACTTTTCAGAGTACTTGCTCCATACACAACTGGTAAAACAAGTATTAATAAATAATTAATAAATTTGTAATTAAATCTGTATTAAATAATACATATTTTCTTTCTATTCCTTGCAGACACTGAAGTACATTTCAAAAACACCCTGCAGGTACCAGAGCCCTGAGACTGTCAGGGAGTTCCTGATAGCAATGAAAGACCATAAATTAACCAAGTAAGTGAAACTGCATTTGAACAGGAGTAAAAACTCCATTAATGCTGACAAACTGATCCCTGTGGACAGTGTGATGATGTGATTCATGGATTTTAAGTATTTTCTGCCATTATTTAAATGCTCAGCTAAACATATTTTCCTTCACTTGTGGGTATTTTGATTTTTAAGTGTTGTTTGTGCAGGATCTCTCAGATCTACACTTGAGTTCTTTAATTATTGTATCAACCAAGCCTCCCTCCTCCCCAGCAGTTTCCTGTGGAGCTGAACATCCAGTTGTTATTTTGGGAAGTTCTGCCTGGAAAAGAAAAGATTTCCTTTGCAGTTCCAAGACTCCAAGGGTTTTTTCCCCTCTGTGAGTGCCTGTTCTGGAGGCACATAATCCTCCTGGAGCTCTGCAGAGTAGGACTGAAGCCTGATGGAAATAGGAATGGAACCAGCTGGCCACTTGTTTGGAGAGCTCTGATCACTCCTGACTTCCAAAGCAGACAAACCCCCAATATTTAGTGCTTCTAAATGCCTCCTTCCCTTCAGAGGAGTTTGAATTTCAGACACTGAGTGTGGTTTTATTCCCTGCTGGGACTCCCAGGGAGTTCATCCTCTGGGAAAGAGGCTTTTCACTCATTTGGCTGTGCCACAAAATGCTCAGGGAGGGCTCTGCAGTGCTGCAGGGAGGTTTTTGGGCTGTCCAGAGCAGGGAGAGCACATTGGCAGCTTTTTGTTGGACTTCCAGTGCCCCCTCTCTACAGCCAGGCACATCCAGCCCAGCAGCAGCTCTGCTGCTCCTTGGGAACCCTGGCCTGGAACTAGAGGCCTTTCTTTGCCAGGTCACTCAGTGTTTGACCCTCATTTCATCCAGCAGGATATTCATTTATGTGTCCTCATTATTTTCTGGAGCTATTGAAGCATGGAGAAAAGAAAATACTCTGCAATAAAAATACCAGAGGTGTAAAGAGGTGGTAATATGGCACTGAGAGGTCTTAAAATTGGCAGCAAACATTTCCTGAGTAGTAGTGAGCATCCTTCCCTTCTGGGTGTAAACCAGCCCTTTCTGAAGAGAAATAACCTTTGCTGTCTGTGCAGGGCAGCAGTTCAAGAAGAATCAGCAGAGCAGGATTTTTCAGAATAAAACAAACTGAATGATGTTGGTGTAAAGCTCCCATTAAAAATCAAAGTGTTTATTCTTATTTAAAGCTCATTTCTAAACTTTTTCAGGTAGAATTTGACCAGAACCTGAGGGTTAACTCTTAGTGTTATCACTTTCTGAGGGTTAACTCTTAGTGTTATCACTTTAGGTACCTTCACTGTAACTGCTCCCCTTGATGGGATCTCCTAGAGTGAAATACTAAACAATTTATGACAGAGAAACTTCCAGCTACAGATTCTTTGTCTCCCACAGTGCTGAGCACTTTTGTAGAAGCTCTACCCAAATATTCACCTTCCCACAGCTGCTTGTTCAGTGGTCTGGGAAGGTTGGAACAGTTACAAGCTTTAAATGAGCTTTTGGACTGTTCCATTTTTATGGATGCTCTGAGGTGCCTTTGGGGTTGGGGATCATCCTGTGTGTCCTTTTCCTGAGGCACTGAGGCAAAGGAATTATTCCCAAATCATTTCTTGTGCATGGTGGCAGCAGGATGAGGGTGAAGAGACAGCCAGTGGTGTAGGTGACAAATTCACATTTGTTTTGTGAGCATCCTGTACAACTTTTACCTGGTAAAGAACTTCCCAACTCTGCCATGTGCTTTACAGAATAAAACCCAGAATTATTTTGTGTGGCACTTCTTTTTTTTTGATCTTTTCCATGCAGCCACTTGAAGCCAGAAATGTCAGGGCCCCCCTGGCAGCCCCTTCACCCCAAAGCACAGAGAGCACAAGGGGTGAAATTTCTTTTTAGGGCACTTTATGTTAAATCTCTTAAAGCAGAGGCAGTTTGGAGCTAGCTTTGGTTCCTAACCAAGGTCATTTCAACACTTTTCTCTTGTTAAATAAAAAGGCTTTGATGGTTTCCATTCTGTGGGATGCAGGTGGTGCTGAGGGATTTCATTCCAGCTGTGTGCAGAGAGCTTCCTTCCCTTGGAGAGGAAAGATGTGCAGTGTTTGCTCTTCCAGGACCTTCCTGGTGTGATCCCTGCAATGACCTTTCCTCCCACCAAGAGTAATGAGCTCCAGACTCTCTTTGCTGCTGCCTTTCTGGGTGAGGCACCCCAAAATGTTCTCTCTGAGCTGCTCAGACCCTGTCTGTGCTGCTAACAGCTCTCTGCAGTGGCTGATGAGATTTAATTTGTGTTAATTGGGGTCTGTCTGTGGACAGTTTTTTACTGAGACATAGTCCATGGGAAAAGAAATGTGAGAAAGTACATCTGAGAAAGCAACAGCTGCCTAATTCAAGGACATGGTTTCTTTGAGCAAGAAGTTGGTTTATAAATTATGTGATAACAGGAGGTAAAAAAGAAGCCACAAACATCTTGAGAAAGGTGGAACTGACTTTTTATAGCTGACCAATAGTGAGCTCCAGTTTTGCAATATGTATGAGCCTTATTACTGTGATTATAAAAGTGTTTCTGTTCATCAATAAATTGAGATTTTGTCAGTCATCATTGGATGAGCAATGTCTCCCATCTACCTCGTCATCTGTCCTCAGACAATTCACTCTGGTTAAAGGGTCACCCCATTGCCCCAAACTGCTTCCCTGCCCTTTACACTCCTGCCATGACTCCACCTCTAACCAGAGGGGAAACAATTAAGCAGCATGTTTATCTGTTAATTAGGCTTAGCCTGTTTCCCTACAGCAGGAGCCAGGATGTGCAGCCCTGCCTGGGCTGTGCCAGTCCCTGCCCAGCTGTGATTGCTGCCCTCAGCACTAGGCTGTGCTCGTGGATGGGAGAATCCCCAGCTGGGAACACCAGCAACTGAGGCTCAGCACAGCTTTCAATCAAGGGAATTCTTATTTTTCCTTCCACAGCCCTGCAGGATGTCAGGCTGCACGTGGTGTCTGTGCTGCTGTGAGAGAACTGGTAACATAGTTCTGGAAAATTCTGAAAATCATCTCAAATCCTTCTGTTATCACTGATTTTTGCCACTCAAAAAATCAGGTTAACACACTACCATCCATTTTGTGATGGATTTTTCTCTTTAGTGTTACAGACACAAAAAAAAAGGCTTCCTAAAAGGCAGATTTAAAAAATCAATTTTTAAAGATTTTAAAAACATCAGTGTGTGCAAACAAATATTCCAGAGTCATTTCAGAATGCTGCCTTGCTAAATGGAGCAAACTCAAAGCCAGATATTTCACTGACACAGTTAAGATGTGGTAAAACAGTTTTTCCCATAGTTTTTAATCATTACTTTGATAAAATTCAAACTGTAGAACTGAGATATTTTTAAAACTACAGCTCTGAACCCACATAATGAATTTTATTATTACCTTGTTGAGGCCTCAGGCTTTGGCTGAAGCTGCAGTTCAGTGAGCCATGTTGTACTTGGAAATAGAGTTTGCCACTAGCAGCTCATTTTCCAGTCTTAGTGCTGGAATGGCTTCATATTTGTGAGTTATAGTGAATTGCATTGCATGAAAAGAACATTTATTAAACTGGAGCTCTATAATTATGGTTCAGTGAAAACTGGCTCTACTTGTGCTTCTTCCTGCCACTGATATCCTATCTTGTATCTAATTTTGGGATAACCAAATTTCCAATCACTGCATATTTTTATAATTTTAAAAGAACTGGTCAGGAACATTGCCCTTTTTGTCTTTAAATCAACACAGTCAAGGAAGTGTTGAGCTGAAAATCTTCAGTACTTCTAGAAAATATTTTCCCTCCTGACTGCCAAAAGCTACAACAGATACAAACCTCTGCAATATGAAAGGCTGAAGGATTTGCTTTGTAGTTTTTGTCTTCTCCAGAGCTTTCAAAATGAATATTCAACAGCAAGTCAGCATCATGCTCATTGAACAGCAGCATCATTTAAGAGATTTTAAGAAGATTATTCTCAGCTTTTCCAGTGGGAATCCTTGTGGAGAATCCCAGCACCCACTGGGGCTGTGATTTCCCATTTTGGGGAAATCCTCCCTCAGCCAGGCCCTGTGCTCAGGACTCAGGCATTAAAAGTTGATTGAGGACCATGGGATTTGTATTTCCAGCAGGAATCAAAGCCCTGCTTGTGTGTCCAGCTGTTCCTTCATGGTTTTCCCAGTAACCCTCAAACATCCATTCCTCAGGATAAATTTGCTTCTGCTCAGGCACAGATGTTTGAAGGGTTTTTTTAGCTCTCTGTGCTGGGTCTTGGCACTCTTCTCTCCTTACCCAGACCTCTTGCTGGAAAAACACTCTGGGAGTTCAGCAGATTCAAAAAGAGCAATACCAACACACAGAGGAGATTTTGGTTAAAATATAAACTGCACAAGTTTGCTTAGTGCTGACAGGAAATGATGCATTTTGTCTGAGTTTCCACAAGAGCATGGAAGTGTGATGGTGTTCACAGGGGTCTGAGGATGAGGGAAGAGATGAGGATCTGACTCCATGTTTCAGAAGGCTGATTTATTATTTTATGATATATATTATATTAAAACTATACTAAAAGAATAGAAGAAAGGATTTCATCAGAAGGTTGGCTAAGCATAGAAAAAGAATGATAACAAAGGCTTGTGACTGACAGGCAGTGTGGACAGCTGGACTGTGATTGGCCATTAATTAGAAACAACCAACATGAACCAATCACAGATGCACCTGTTGCATTTTTCAGCAGCAGATAATCAATGTTTACATTTTGTTCCTGAGGCTACTCAGCTTCTCAAGAGAAAAAATCTTAAGGAAAGGATTTTTCATAAAACATGTCTGTGACATGCAGGTAATTGTGTTATTTTTTAGAATGGATGTATCAATGTAGGATTGTGCTCTCTGCTCTGTCTGTGATCTTGAACATGACCCAGAGGTGGTTTTTGTCCTGTAGAAGTGTTTTTTAGGATTTTTAGGTTGGAACTCAACATCTTCACCTCCTCCAGCACTCTCCCCTCTCACACACCTCAGACCCCTTTTCCTCCCCATAACTGCACAGGTTTTTGTCCCCTGCAGCCTGAGCTTTGTGTGTGTCCCCAAACCCAGTCCAGACCATTTTTCCATCCTGGACAAGCTGCTCCTGGCTGCAGCTGAGCCCCAGGGCTGCAGGATGTGGGATTTCTCAGCAGGAATTGCCATGGTGGGATTTCTCAGCAGGAGTTGCCATGGTGGGATTTCTCAGCAGGAATTGCCATGGTGGGATTTCCCAGCAGGAATTGCCACATTGGGATTTCCCAGCAGGAATTGCCGTGGTGGGATTCCTCAGCAGGAATTGCCATGGTGGGATTCCTCAGCAGGAATTACTGTGTTGGGATTCCTCAGCAGGAATTTCCATGTTGGGATTTCTCAGCAGGAATTGCTGTGTTGGGATTCCTCAGCAGGAATTTCCATGTTGGGATTTCTCAGCAGGAATTGCTGTGTTGGGATTCCTCAGCAGGAATTGCCATGGTGGGATTTCCCAGCAGGAATTGCCATGGTGGGATTTCCCAGCAGGAATTGCTGTGCTGGGGTTTCTCAGCAGGAATTGCCATGGTGGGATTTCTCAGCAGGAATTGCCATGGTGGGATTTCCCAGCAGGAATTGCCATGGTGGGATTACTCAGCAGGAATTGCCATGGTGGGATTCCTCAGCAGGAATTGCCATGGTGGGATTTCTCAGCAGGAATTGCCATGGTGGGATTTCTCAGCAGGAATTGCCATGGTGGGATTTCTCAGCAGGAATTGCCATGCTGGCATTCCTCAGCAGGAATTGCCATGATGGGATTTCCCAGCAGGAATTGCCATGGTGGGGTTTCTCAGCAGGAATTTTTCCATGTTGGGATTTCCCAGCAGGAATTGCCATGGTGGGGTTTCTCAGCAGGCAGGTCCTGTACCAGTCTGCAGCACGGCCCATTAACTCTGATTAGTGGGATCTTGCTTTTATGTGAGAAAATTGCTTTCTCTGTCACTCATCTTTTGTATGGATTCTCCTCTTGAGTGAGCAGCTTTCGTGTTCCAAACTGGTACTAAAATCCAGGCAGGGCAGGGAAATGCAGATGCTGAAATTTGGGGGCAATGAAGCTGAAAATGTTCTTCACCTTCTGTTTGGATGAATGGGACATTTCCCCTTTTATTTAACAAGCACCAGCGTGCCCTGAGTGCTGTAGGAAGTGTAAAGATGAATTCATGGGAGCTGGCAAAAGTTAATTTTACTTCTTAGATTTAATGGAGCATGAACTAAATTCAAGCTTAGGTCTGTGCCCAAGCCAAACACTGCAATCAGGGCTGATCCTAATGCATGGTTGCCTTACTTAAAGCTAATCTCTGATGAAATTGTGGTTATTCAGGTTTTAATTTGTGTGTGTGCTGTCAGGAAATTCCAGGTACACAGAGAGCCTGGTCCCAGCAGTCAGTTTGTGGGATCAGGAAATTCCAGGTACACAGCCTGGTCCCAGCAGTCAGTTTTTGGGATCAGGAAATTCCAGGTACACAGCCTGACCCCAGCAGTCAGATTTTGGGATCAGGAAATTCCAGGTACACAGCCTGACCCCAGCAGTCAGATTTTGGGATCAGACCTAGAGCCTGGTCCCAGCAGTCAATTTTTGGGATCAATATTAAAAAGGTGCAATGGGTACTGAGCTCCAGCTCAAATCTCTGCCTTCTGCTGAGGGCTGAGCAATCCAGTTTCCTATAAAATGCATTTTAGAGACATTTTGGGAGTGTTTGTTTCACTGCTTCCCTCATAATTACACATTAGCATGCCTAAAGATCCTTGTGTCGGGGTGTTAATTAGTGCCTGTGCTGCACAAGCAGTTCCAGATGAAATATGGCATTTATGCAGCTTTTGGGGCTTTTCTTTTTGCACCCTGCTGCTTGTTCCTTTGTGTTGTTCTGCATCATTTTCCAGTAGGGAGCTTTGCTGATCAAAACCAGCCATGAAATCCTTCAGATGCCACATCTGAATGTGTTAATCACTGTCAGTTCTCTCTCATTCTTCTGCACACATTTCTAAAATCTGCAAATCCCCTGAAATGATGCTTTTAGGATCTGTTTGGCCTGACTGTAAAATTTCTGTCTGTCCCTAATGAGTTGGAGTGCTGTTCATGGCTTGTGAGCAAAATCTCTTGGAGAGGTGACCTTTTTGTGTTGTGCCCTCTGTTTCTTCAGGAAGCACCAGCAGTTGCACTAATTGATTGTTTTAGTCACGATGTGTAATTGGTGTTAATTTATTTCTGCTTGCTGCTGCTGTGCCAGTAATCTTCCTGTGATAAACACAGCCCTACCTGCTTGGAAAGAGCTCTGGATAAATCAGGTTTGCATTCTTCAGGCATAAAATGGCTTTTGCCATTTGATCCTCTTTATTCGGCTCTGGGGTTTATATTTCAAGGATATTACTTTGAAAAGAAGAGGATGAGGAAATTTATTTAATAAAAGTCAGATAATGTGCTTTGTGTGGAGCTGGAGGATTGGGATGTGTTTTGCTGCAAAAGAGAAGAAAGAGTTGTTTGAGAAGGCTCTGAAGTGTCATGTGAGAGAAACTTGGGTAAAATGTGAATTGATCACAGTCTGTCCTTGTGAGTAGGGCTGGGGCAGGAGGAGGAGGAGGAGGAGGAGGAGGAAGAGGAGGAGGAGGGAGGTTGTTACAGGAGGAGCTGTTGGAGAGCTCTGGAAGCTGAGCACCAACATTTGCTTGGCCAGAGAGCAAAGCAAAGAACACTGAAAGCACCAACTCTGCCTCCATCAGGCACCAAAGCAGGGAATTCCCAGCTCTGGAGGGAAAATCTTTCAAAAATCCACCTGAATTGGCCAGGTTTTTATAGAATAAAGGAATTATTTAATATTCTTTGCCCAGCTCTGCATGGCAGTGCTGCCTTTAGCTTTGCTTTTACACAAGTGAGTTTTATCTCTCATTGATTCCTTAAATCACCTGCTTTCCATGTCAAGGGTTTGAGTGCTCATCTCCTGTCATTATTGGGGTTTTATTCCTGATTTTTTATGACTCTGGTAGATGGCAGCAGTTGTAAACACCTCATCTGTCTGCCTGGAAAGTGCTCAGAGCAAAATCCAGCCTTGCTCTCCATGGCCTCATGTTGGAAACACCAAATTAACATGGGAAAACAAAGGAGGTGGATTCCCTGCTTCCCATCACCAGTGGAAACATATTTTATCTCTCCAAAAGCAAAGCAAACTAATAATAATAAATAAAAAATTAATTAATTAATAGGAGGTTTTCCTGGAGCTTTCATATTAACAGTTAGGGACTGTTAATATGTCACAAATGCTGGATTGAAAATTCACAAGCTTTTCTTCTGAAGCTGAAAGTGATGATGAAAATGGACATTTTTAGCTGGATCATCCAGCAGCCAGTGGCAGAGGCCTTTTGAAATGAAATTATATCTCTGAGGTATCTCCAGACACACAGAAATTGGTGGTTGCAAACATGGAGTGATCTGTGTTCTCTTAAAAGCTGTGAGGTTTCCTTTCTGAAATCCTCCAGGGGAAAACCCTCCAGAGCCAGATTAAATATGCTTTAAACCCTCCAGAGCCAGATTAAATATGCTTTAAACACTCCAGAACCAGATTAAATATGCTTTAAACACTCCAGAACCAGATTAAATATGCTTTAAACACTCCAGAATCAGATTAAATATGCTTTAAACACTCCAGAACCAGATTAAATATGCTTTAAACACTCCAGAATCAGATTAAATATGCTTTAAACACTCCAGAACCAGATTAAATATGCTTTAAACACTCCAGAACAAGATTAAATATGCTTTAAACCCTCCAGAACCAGATTAAATATACTTTAAACTCTACAGAATCAGTTTAAATATGCTTTAAACCCTCCAGAACCAGGTTAAATATACTTTAAACTCTACAGAATTAGTTTAAATATGCTTTAAACCCTCCAGAATCAGTGTAAATATGCTTTAAACCCTCCAGAACCAGATTAAATATGCTTTATTTAAACCCTCCAGAATCATTTAAAATATACTTTATTCAAACCCTTCAGAATCAGTGTAAATATGCTTTAAACTCTCCAGAATCCATTTAAATATGCTTTAAAATGCCCTATAATAAAAAGTCAAGGATGTTCAGCTCACATGAGAATGGTTCAGCTTTATTCAATGCTGAAGATGAAACATCATCTTTTTAAGGAACAAATTGCTCCACGTTTTTCTCTCTGAATGGAGAAGCAGATTTGAATTTTGTGCTTTTCAAAAATGTATTTCTACCTTGGAGAAGGTAATAAATGCCAAGATTTTGTTTTTTCCAAATTGTAGTTCCCTGTTAGAACTTTGTATTTTCAATGAGCTAAAAGAACAAACAAGTTGCTGCCATTTGATGGGATTGGAACTCCAAGGTATTTCTGCCTTGGAGAAGGTAATAAATACCAAGATTTTGTTTTTTCCAAATTGTAGTTCCCTGTTGGAGCTTTGTATTTGCAATGAGCTAAAAGAACAGACAAGTTGCTGCCATTTGATGTGATTGGAACTCCTTAGATATGAAAATTGTTCTGGTGGTTGTGTGTTCATGGCAGAAGTTTTGGATGTCTGAGTTGTTGAACATTTCTGCAGACTTTAACAAAGCAGGGGTTAATTAATCCTGCACAGTAATCATCTGAGGGTCTCTGCTTGCCAACAGCAGCGTGGCTGAACACATCAGAGTCCCCAAATCATTCAAATATCCAAATTGTGTCCCTTCAGCCAGGATGGTTCCTGCAGTGCCATTTCACCCCTGGGTTCTCAGCAGTGTTTGCACCACTGCAGCCACTGAGGGCACCCTCAGAGCACCCAGAAATGTGAATTTTCTTCCCTTTTCCAGGGCAGAGAAGCTGCAGCTGCTGAACCACAGACCTGTGAGTGCAGTGGAGATCCAGCTGGTGAGTAAAGGATGGCAAATGTGTAAAAACATTTCACCAGTGCCTGGGCCTGCCCAGGCTGAGCTGCCAGCAGCCTGAGCCTGGAGAGAATTCAATAATTGCTTCCTCATGGGGCAGTGATTGAATGGATCCTTTATTTTATACACATTTTACATCCACGGCTTCAAATCCCCTCAGCTTCCTCTCAGACCAATTCTCCACTTCTCTTTATTTCACTTAAAATGCCCAATGCAGTCATTAAAGGTGATTTATCAAAGTATTGTAAATAGGAATATATTTAATATTTTTTTGCTGTGCAGCTCTCTGATGGAATACTTTGTTTTTTTACATCTTCCCTGCTTTAAATACTTTATTTTTTTACATCTTCCGCATTTCAAATCCACTCAGCTTCCTCTCAGACCAATTCTCCACTTCTCTTTCTTTCATTTTAAATGCCCAATGCAGTCATTAAAGGTGATTTATCAAAGTATTGTAAATAATAATATATGCAGTATTTTTGCTGTGCAGCTCTCTGATGGAATACTTTGTTTTTTTACATCTTCCCTGCTTCAAATCCACTCAGCATCCTCTCAGAGCCCTCTCAGACCAATTCTCCATCTCTCTTTTTTTAATTTAAAATGCTCAATGCAGTCATTAAAGGTGACTTATAAAAGTATTTTAAATAACAATATATTTAATATTTTTGCTGTGCAGCTCTCTGATGGAATACTTTATTTTTTTACATCTTCCCTGCTTTAAATACTTTATTTTTTTACATCTTCCACCTTTCAAATCCACTCAGCTTCCTCTCAGACCAATTCTCCACCTCTCTTTTTTTCATTTTAAATGCCCAATGCAGTCATTAAAGGTGATTTATCAAAGTATTGCAAATAGGAATATATTTAATATTTGTTGCTGTGCAGCTCTCTGATGGAATACTTTGTTTTTTTACATCTTCCCTGCTTCAAATCCACTCAGCATCCTTTCAGAGCCCTCTCAGACCAATTCTCCACCTCTCTTTTTTTAATTTTAAATGCTCGATGCAGTCATTAAAGGTGACTTATAAAAGTATTTTAAATAAGAATATATTTAATATTTTTGCTGTGCAGCTCTCTGATGGAATACTTTATTTTTTTACATCATCCCTGCTTTAAATACTTTATTTTTTTACATCTTCCCTGCTTTAAATACTTTATTTTTTTACATCTTCTGCATTTCAAATCCACTCAGCTTCCTCTCAGACCAATTCTCCACCTCTCTTTTTTTCATTTTAAATGCCCAATGCAGTCATTAAAGGTGATTTATCAAAGTATTGTAAATAATAATATATTCAGTATTTTTGCTGTGCAGCTCTCTGATAGAATACTTTGTTTTTTTACATCTTCCCTGCTTCAAATCCACTCAGCATCCTCTCAGAGCCCTCTCAGACCAATTCTCCATCTCTCTTTTTTAATTTAAAATGCTCAATACAGTCATTAAAGGTGACTTATAAAAGTATTTTAAATAAAAATATATTTAATATTTTTGCTGTGCAACTCTCTGATGGAACACTTTATTTTTTTACATCTTCCCTGCTTCAAATCCACTCAGCTTCCTCTCAGACCAATTCTCCACCTCTCTTTTTTTCACTTAAAATGCCCAATGCAGTCATTAAAGGTGATTTATGAAAGTATTGAAAATAAAAATATATTTAATCTTTTGCTGTGCAGCTCTCTGATGGAATACTTTATTTTTTTACATCTTCCCTGTTTTAAATGGTTTTTTGTTACACTAAAATCCAAAATTCTAAAAAGAAATGAGCAGCAATGCAGGATGAGAAATGGATATAAACTTCCTGATGGAAAGTAGCCATTGTCAGTCTAAGAATAATTCAGCTGCAAAGAGGGATTGTCACTAAATAGAAATAAATGCTTCTGTTCTCAAGCATCTCCTCAGGAGCACAAAGCCCTGTGGTCATAAGGAGATTGTTACACTCAGGATATTATTTCAATAAAGATCTCCTGCATTAACAACATCTGGTTGCAATCTTGCCCTGGAACCAGGCTGGGGAGGAGGAACAGGATCAGATTTACTATAAAAAAGGAGAAGGATTAAAAAGGGACCATTGGAGCATTTTCCTTGTGTCACTGAGGAGCAGAGATGAAAATGCTGAAAATATCTCACAGGAATGATTCCAGCTGAGGAGATCAGTGAGAATCCACAATTAGAGCCTGTCTCACACCTCTGGTAGCTCCCTGTGCTTACACAGATTTATTTCATTGCCATCTGCAGCCTTTTCTTCCCTTCTGTAAATGCAGTCACCTTCTGGGGCTCTCAGGTCACTGCATGGCTTTGTCTGCCCTACCTTCATTGTTATCCTCTACACAAAAAATATTATATAAAAAATAATACATAAATATAGATATTTAAATATATATTTATATATATGTAATATTTCTTTTATTTATATATTTATTTATATGTAATATATTTATATATATGTATATAAATATATATATATGTATATATGTATATGTAATATTTCTTTTATTTATATATTTAAATATATATAAATCTATTTAAATATATATAAATCTATTTAAATATATATTTATATATTTAAAGAAATCAATATATATTTATCGATAAATATATAAAATATAAATATATAAAATGAAATTCTCACTGAATGGAAAAGCAGATTTTGATTTTCTGATTTTGTATTTCTACCTTGGAGAATTTCATACTTACAGGCTGGCACATTGTCTTTTATAATGGAAAATATTTTGGAAAATTAAAGATCTTAAGGGAGTTTAAACAGTTGATTTTCTCAACCATGTGTTTTGCCTTGCCTCTGGTTAATTATCTCTGAGGGACATTAATTCAGTCATTCAGTCTTTTACTTTATTTCTTTTTTGATGTGTTTTTTTCCTATTGATGTGGTGCTGAGCAGTTTCAAATCACTGCTCAAAGGAGGAAATCACAGTGATTTTCTCATCAAACATCTCCCTCCCCCACTGAGGTAAATGATGTGCTTGATTGCTTTGGAAATGATCAGAGCCCTTATTTCCTTTATTACTGTGCTTAACTCATTATTTAAAAATCTAATTCTTAGCTTATTATTCCAGTGAACAATAGCTTTTAACCCACAGGTTGTTTTTGATGCTGAGGTTTGTTGACCAGATGCTGAGAGAATTTCTCAGTTCCTTCAGGACTTTTTGGGGTTCTTCAGTGTGGCTTTATTTATTCTTCATTCTTGATTTATTGTTATGGCTCAGGAGACTAAACCAAATAAACATTAGCACTGAAAGCAGCACAGGGAGGAGGATGAAGTCTCTTAAATTCTGCTTTTATTTGGGTAAGCACAAAAGATAGGTATGGTTTGAATTAAGGATGTTTGTCCTTGTTTCACTGAGTAAAAAAAGGAATTTAGACAGTCCTGAGTGATTTGGTGCTTCCATTTGTCTGTGGCACTGTGAACATGGATTTACACCTTAATTTATGAATAAACACTTTAATCCCTGGGATTATCTTCATGGGCTGGCTGTGAATTTCTGAGAATTCAATTTGAGCTGCAGGGGAACGTGCTGTGTTTAGTATGAGCTGGGAGAATTTTACACCAATTAATTGATAAAGTTTTCCTCTTTGATTAATGTAGAGCATTATGGAAACTAAATGGGAGCATTGCTGATTTTATGAATATATTGCAATGGAAACTGAGTATCTAACTGCTCTAATTTGGGTGAAACAGAAATGATGAGCGAGTCCTGAGCTGTGAATAATCCCATTTCACAGGTAGCACACACTGGCTGTGGTGATGAATGACATTGATGTGCTGCAGCAAATTCTCCTAAAGCCCTGGAGTTCTTTTGGGGCAGCACAGCCTTGAATGCTGAAAAGCAGTAGTGACAATTATTTATGACATCAGGGGGCTTTTAATGCAGAAATGATATTTCTGTCACACTCCCCACTTCTGCTGCTCACCCAAACCTGCAGATATTGAGGCCAGGAGCACTTGGGTCAGAAATACCCCAAATTTGGGTCAGAAATAGCCCAAACTTTGGTCAGAAATACCCCAAACTTGGGACAGAAATACCCCAAAGTTTGGGCAAAAATAGCCCAGCTTTGGTCAGAAATACCCCAAACTTTGGTCAGTAATACCCCAAACTTTGGACAGTAATACCCCAAACTTTGGACAGAAATACCCCAAACTTTGGTTAGTAATACCCCAAACTTTGGACAGAAATACCCCAAACTTTGGTCAGAAAGAGCCCAAACTTTGGTCAGAAACACCCCAAACTTGGGTCAGAAAGAGCCCAAACTTTGGTCAGAAATACCCCAGACTTTGGTCAGAAACACCCCAAACGTTTCCCATGGCATCCTCTGAGAGGGGGAGCTGTTCCCATTAGGGCTGGGTGGCACTGCCAACATCAACATCTGAGCTCATCCCCTCCCTCCAGACATTTGCATTTTTGTTTTCTTTACTCTAAACTTTGCATTCCTGGCTGCTGATGGGCTCAGTCTGGCTCCTGAGCAGTTCAGCCAGTGCAGGGCTTTTGGCTGGACATTTTCTCCAAGATTGGTAAAATTGCTGCTGGAAAAGGAGGCACCTGAATCCATTTGGGTTTTTTTGCCTCCTGGGCTGCTTCTTACATCTCATTTCTCTTCTCAGCACCATATTTCTTAGTGCTCTCAGCATCAAAGGTATTTTGTCTTGCAGCTGTAAATCTGAAGGCTGAGAACATCTGCTGAATGTAGAATGAGTGACCTCCTGTTCCCCTGAGATCTGTTTTCCTTCAGGACAGTTTCCTTTGCCTCTTTATCTACATGCTGTCTGGGCTTAATTTTTGAATTTTTCCTTTTGGCTTGTTGCTGTGCTGCTTCCTCACTGCTTATGTTGTCATAAATCATTTCAGGCTGTTTTTTTCACTTCCTGAAAGAGTGAAAAAAATTCATTTTCACAGTTTATGCTTTTGAGCCTTTGAAATCTCAATATCACAACAAAATAAGGCTGAAGCATTAACTTGACTAAGAAGCTGTCTGTCCATCCTGTTCATTTGTGTCTGTTGGGGATTCCTGGGAGCTGCTGGAGAGGCACCAAGAGGTGAATTTTGCAGCAGGAATTGAAGGAATTCCCTCTTCCCTCTGGATGTGTCAGCAGAAGGGAATTTGGGAGCTCCATCCCCTCCTCAGTGCAGGGTCTGGCATCTCTAAACCAACATTTTCATGAAATCACTTAGGGCACCAGAGCATCTGAAAGAGCAGAGATGATTTTCTTTCCTCAGCTTCGTGCTCAGCTGGGATTTCTGGGGCTGCAGAGCAACCCCCAGAGCTGCTGTGTCTGTCCCTGCAGTGTGTCAGCCTCGTGCTGGGCCACAAAAATCACATCACAGGGCTTGTGCATGCTGGGATTGGGGCATTACTCATCCAGAGTCACTGGGGAGCAGGGAAGAAAACAGAAATTAGAATTCACAGGTTCTGCTTAAAATCAGGAGTTGGTAAGAGCTGATGAGAAATCCCTCCCTGGTTTTTGTTTGAGTTCTGATGGCATCAGAGCAAGCACCTAAAGGAGAAAGTGGAGGGGGAAAAAGGGAGAGGAGATACAGATATAGATAAAATTAAAATGGGAAGAGGGTTGGGCTTTATGGATGCAGTAAATCAAACCTAAACAAGGCCAAGTGCTGTTTTCTGAGGGATGGCAACAAATCTGGGAAACATTGGTTCAGTCACCCTGCCTAGAGTGATCCAGGTGTCCAGAGCACCTGGGCTGGTTCTTTGTGCAGCTCCTGCTCCCACCTTGCAAGTGGAGTGTAACAGAAGTGAATAACCCCATGGCCCAGTCTGAAAGCCAGGCTGATAATGCTCTGTGAGATTTACCAGCAGAGTCATTGGAGAGGAGGGGTTTGTCAGCAGCATGGCACCAAGGAGGAGCTGCAGCAGTTCTGATCATGGAATCACAATCCCAGAATAGTCTGGGCTGGGAGACACCTGAAAGAACATTTAGTTCCAGGGACATCTTCTGCTTCCACACCTCTGGAGTGGTGCTGATGCTCCAAGGTGAGCTGAGCTGATTCCCTGGGGGAGCTGCTGGCAGGAATCAGCTGCAGGGGCTCTCCCAGCCAGGATCTGAGTGTGAGTGTGTGAGCACAGGGAGTGCAGAGAGCAGCTGCAGGGGAGCAGAGCCAGGGCTGCTGTTCAAGCCTGTGTCCTGCAGTAGCTGTTGGGCTTGGAAAGCCACTCCACAGGGATTTCATCCTTTGATGGGGATAGTCCCCAGAAAGTCATTAACAAATGGAAATTCAGTGTCTGCCTTTTGCTGAGGAGTGGATTCTCTGTGTGTGTGCAGATCTGTGGATGATCCTGGTGAAAGATGATCAGATTGTTTTCCTTCAGAGTCCTCTTTGCACAAAAATGAGTTGAAGTCTCACTCTGCTTTTCAGAAGGCAACTGAAGAGCTGGCAGTTCACTGCTAGAGCTGATTAAACCTGCCTTGACTTGGAACCATCATTACTATAAATCACTCCTCTTCAAAGGCCATTTTCAAGGACTTGCTGCAAAAAAAAAGAAAACTCAAACCCCACAATACTAATTGGTTTCATTTGTGTTTGAAGAGTTCTTCTGACTTGCTTTTCCAGTCCTCTGACAAGCTTTTTTTCCTTTTAACAGCTGCCTATAAATTAGGGCAGTTGTTTTACTGGTAGCAGTGATAGAAAAGCTGCCACAGCTCCACAGTGGGAGTAGGTCCCCAATTAATCTCCTGGAATCATGGAGTTGAGTCATGACAGTGTTTTTGATGTTGCTCAGAGCTTTTAAATGTCTTTATATCCAGGAGTCTCCCAATCCAAGCAAATTCCAGTGGAGTCCAGCTGCTGTAGGATGAGGTGGTTTCTTTTATGGGCTGATTATTTCCTGCAGGTCCTGGATGAGATGCCAAGGTCCAGGGAATTCCTCTCAGGATATCCCATGAAAACACAGAAACTTGGGAGAAAGGTCAGGAAAGTGGGGCTGCATCTGAGCTAAAGGAAAAACTCAGGACAAGGATGTGGAGGTTGAGGGAGGCTTTAGGGGAAGCCAGACTGTTCCCAGGGTGGTGTTTTCCTTGCTGTAAGGAAATCAGGATCTCATTACACAGTGCCAATTGTCGTGCTGAACAATGGAGTTCTTTCTTTCTTTCTTTCTTTCTTTTTTTTTTCAAAATATTCCAAGAGTTCTGCTTTGTAAAATGCTTTTGTGATGAGCTCAGGCTGTGTCTTGACAAAGTCTTCCCTGCTGAGCTGAGTCCTTCTCCCTGAGGGAGGAAGTGTGGGTTTGATGATGCCAATGGGGTTTTTGGTTTTTTTTTTTTTTGACCTGCAGATGGTGGAGGAAAGCGAGGAGAGGCTGACAGAGGAGCAGATCGAGTCCCTGCTGCAGACTGTCACCACCATCCTGCCAGGGGACCCCGAGGAGCAGCACAGGGACTCAGCAATGGCAGCAGAACACAAAGGTGACCAGGCATAGCAGGCAGCACTTCCAGAAGAGAACCAGCTGCTCTTAGTCTGGGTTTGATACCAGTTCCATCCTGTATTGGACATAACTGTAAAATAGATTCAGATTTTTATGATTTGGAGGTGGTGAGGGAACCAATTGTTCACGAGGAAGCAGGGGAAGGGACACCATTGTTTGGGGGTTTTGTCATGAACGGGGGTGGCAGTGCCAGGGTTTGCAGTGGAGCAGCCTCAGGATGCTGGGGCTCTGCATCTTTGGGGATTTCTGCATTCCCCACAGCATCAGCACAGCAGTGCTGCACTGAGAATTCCTTTCAGCTTTGCAGCTGCCCAGGTGGCTTCCAGAGCACTGCAAAGCCAATTCTGGGGCTGCTTGCAGAGCAGGGATGTACAGGAGCTCCCAAATCTGGGCATCATGGAATTGAGAGGATCTGTGGGATGGCACCTCAAGGATGTCTGAGAGTCCCTTCTAAATAAAGAGATCCAGATTCAGCAAACTGCACTGAAAGCAGGGAGCTGGGGGGGTTGAAGCTGTGAAATCAAAGCTGGGAGTGCCCAAACAGCAGAATATTGAGGTGTCTGTGCCCTCTGAACATTTATTGCAATATTCACACACACACAAGGCACTCCTGAGATGGAGGAATAAATGAGGCAACACTGAGCTCTTGATCTGGTTTGGGAAAATGAGAGTCAGGCCTGGATGAAGCAGAATTTCCTGAGCTTTTTTGTGTGGTGAAGGATTTCAGGATCAAGTATTTCATGTTGAAAGCCTTTGTGATTATAATAAATCATTTGTGTGTGAATATCCACACAAAGTCAGCCACTGGTTTAAATTGTGGCTGCAGACCATTCTTTTATAATTATTATGATGTACTGGAAATAGAAATAAAATTTTAAGTACATCCTGGGAGTTTTGTGACTTACAGACGAGATAAATCACAGTATCTGGCTTTTTTTTTTCCCCCCCCTCAGCTCTGTCATGGGTTTATTTTGTGTTTTTATGCAGAGAATTTGAACTTTCTGAGCTTCAGTTGTGCAGTGCATGAAAGGGACTGATAAATTCCACTGTCTGGGGGATTTGTCATATTTGTTTCCATGGTATTTAAGCTTCTTTGATGTTTGGAGAGGAAAGAAAATTATTGGAAAAATATATTTGTTGCCTCTTAAAGATCATTTATCATACATTAAATGCCTTCCCAGGCTGGAGACTCAAGGTACCTTTGGACTGGGTTTGTTTAGTGTTGGAGGGGGAAAGTCCCTGATGGGTTTGTGATACCTCAATGTAGATTTTTCTCTCCAAAAGAGAAAGAAAACGAGAGATAAGTGAATCATAGCATGGAAAGCCACTCAATCAATTTTAAAATTAACACTTTCACTCACAGCAGCCCCTGATGTTGTTTGACAGGCTGCAGCCTTGGGCTGCAAGTGTTTACATTTTGATCTAAAATGAAGTTATTGAGATTTGTTCTGAACATATCAAAAGCAGCTGGGGCAGACTGTAAATATCTTCAGCCAACAAGAACAACTCCACAGATCCCTGAAGTTGGGTGTTCCATCTTGGGAATGGATTTGTTGCTGGCTGGGTTTCAGCTGTGTGCTCGTGGGTGCTGCACAGGATGCAGAGCTCCTCACTTGCTGCTGAGTGAACCTGTCTGGCAGCATCAGTTCCAGATGTTAACAGCTGTGAATCCATCCATGCCTTGTAAACAATAATTCCCCTAAAAATCCAGTGCTGAACAACATTTGAAAGGCTCTGGGCTGGTGCCACGTGCACTGCATCATAAATGAGTTTTAAAGCTGGGAATTCAGGTGAGGATTTGCTCTGAGGACAGGTTTGAGTTGTGTTGTTTGATCTTCCCTGGGTCAGAACCCCCAGATCAGAAATGATTTATGGAGGGCAGATATCACCTTGCTGATGTGATTTCCCAATGTCCTGAATATCACACAGAAGATCTGCCAGTCTCCCACATTGCTTTTTAATTCCCTTAATTATCCCCTTAATTAACCACAGGAGATGGACCCTCCTAATCCTGGAACAGAGAAGGTGGCACTCAGTGGCTCTGGGGGTGCAGGAAAGGTAAATGTGTGTTCTGAGAAGAAACTCAGCACTTCCTGAATATTTAGGAAGTGGATATTACTTTAAATTTTCTCATTTCTTATCTCTCCCTCACTATTTTCCCTGTTGTGTGTGTTTGGCTCTGCTCAGGGCAGCTCTTGTGCTGAGAAAGGAGAACAAGCTGCCAGAATCCCTGATCTGGTACTTGAAAACACCTGGGCTTTCTCTTCCCATAAATTCACATTTCTTGAGGATTCTTTGGCAGTCCCTGCTGGAGAATTTTATGAGAAGAGGATTTCTTTTATGGGAGGGGAAGGAGCTGCTGCTCCTGCCTGTGCTCTGGTCAAGGGGGATGGATCTGCTGGAGCCAGATGTGCACAGGGAATCCTGAGGCAGATGCAGGAAATCCCTCCTGCAGGGCTGAGCAGCCCTGGTGGAGCTCAGGGCTGTGTGTGAGCCTGGGCCTGGGGATTTTTTGGGAATTTTTTTTTGTTAAGGTGGGGATTAAATGTGTGAGATGATATTTCTTGTTTGGACTTTCTTATCTATGTAATAGTCTTACAGCCTGTGAGTTCTACACTACTTCATTTTCTAACAAACTAAAATGGAGCTGTATTTCTCTCTCTTTACAAGGCTTTTTAAGGATAAACTGTCTAATTAAGAAATTTTACTTAAATTATTTTTACTTTTAACTTAATAACTAATTACTCATGGCCTGCAATGCAGATTTTTTAAATTTAATTACACAATACCTAAACTCATGAAGAAGAAGGTGAAGAAGGACCAGTCTGCCCTAAAACTTCTATTTTATCAAACTTTATATGTATATCAAATACTTCTATTGTGTATATTCTATTTTATATATTATATAATATATATTATGTATATTATATATAATATGTAATGTATTACATATTATATATTGTATATTAGATATTATATGTTATATATAGTACAATATAGTATATGTTATATATTATATATTATATATATTATACTTCTATTATATGATACTTCAGTCTCATCAAACTTTATATTATATCCTTTTATATATTTTTTACTATATATATTATATTTTTTGAATATATATTACTATATTTTAAAACTTTAAACTTCTAAATTTTCTACCATGTGATATTACACACTTCTATTCAAACTATACACTTATAATGCCAGTTCTATCATTTAATTTTGGAATTTAATTTTATTTAAATTTAATTTTTCTCCACAGCCTCAGGTGAAATGCAGTTTTCTTTTGGGGTCAGTGCCTGTCAGCACAGAAAATCTAAAATCTAAAATCCTTTCAGGATGATCTTAACCACAGTTTTCTCTTGAATTTTTCTTCATTTGGGCAAAATTACTCCTCAGTGCCTCTCCACTGCCTTAAATTTGACCCAATGCAGAGCCATCCCCTTCCCCTGGCTGTGCTGGGCCCCTCCAGCTCAATCCCCCCCAGCCCCAGCTGGGATTATTCTGGATCCTGCTTCTGAAGCATGCACACACACACACACACACAGAGATCTTTTTCTGTGCTGCATTTTCTCTGATGAAACTTTTGATTGCCTGTGCCTGCCCCGGGGTGGCAGCTGTGCCAGGGCAGTGCAGAGAGCACGTTCTGCATCCCAGGAACTGCCTGCCTTGCTTGGCACCTCATCCACTTCCCTTTGCAGGCAGCAGCCTCAGCTGGAGCTGAACTTGTGACACACTTTGGGTTTTGGCAGAGAGGACTCAGCAAGGGCTTTGTGCACCTCAGCCTGGCCAGTTTCAGGCTTTTCCTATTTTTTTCTTTTATTGCTGCCCATAACCAGAGTGGAATTTAACTCCTGGGGATGTGCTGGAGGCTTTAAACATGGACTGCAGAGGTTTTTGCCAGGTCTAAAGGAATCTCCCAGGTTTTTTGTTGCCTGTGAAGGAGGAGAGGAGCCTGAGGGTTTTTACTGACAGCTGTGGGTCAAGTATCTGCTCTGGTGCAGGGCTGAGAAGGTTCCAAAAACTTGCTGGATTTTTATTAATTTGATGTTTTCAGTTTTCTGAGTGCCTCACACCAGGACAGGGATGAGCAACACACGCTGAGCTCTGAAATGTGTGGGGTGGACAAAAGGCAGGTGAGATTTGGGGAAATGTGCAGGACAGGCACCTTGGGTGCTCTGCAGCATCCCAGTCCCCATCTGGGTGCCCTGGTGGGGAAAGTGGGACAGGACTCACCTTCCTGGGCTTGCCTGAGCTCTGCAGCCCTTCCAGCCTCAGCAGCTGCAGTGTTCAGTCTCATTCCCCTCTATCATCTGCTGGCTTTTTAATACTCCTCAAATTCATCTGCATTTTCCCTTTGGTGTGGCTCCTGCATTTCCTGACACAAAACCCTGGCTCAGGGGTGCAGCAGCCATGAGAGAGGGAGGGAGAAGGAAGGACTGCAAACACCCACACAGAACCTGATGGGATCCAGCTCTTCCTCCCTGCAGGTTTGCTGTTCATCACCCAGAAAACCCCCCAAGAGCTGCTGCTTCCCCCTGGGTGAGCAGGCTGGGGGATGAAAATGGGCTAATCCAGGCCAATTGAAGCATTGTCCCTTTCCCTCTTCAGCATCCTGCCTCCAGCCATGGGCTCAGCAGGAATTTGCCTCTTTCCCCTCCCCATGGGCTGCTCCGAGTGGGACAGGACCCCCTGGCCTGTGTCACCACCTCAGGTGAGACCCAGCACAGGGAAAAGCAGCTCAGACCACTGGAAATGGCCCTGAATGCTCCTCATGCTCCCCAAAGCTGCTGGAGGCTTGCCATGGGTTGCCATGGGTCACCCATCCCTGTGCTGCCCTGTTGTCACCCCTGGAAGCCACCAGGTTCAGTGGATGAGATGGGATCTGCAGCTTTTCACCCCAAACTGTGACTGACTTCAAACACTGCTTCTTCCTCTTTGGGTTTTGAATTTTTCCAGCCTTTTTCCTCTCCTTTTCCCCACTGAAACCTTCCCTCCAATGCCAGCTGAGCTGGTTGGAGCAGGCCAGGAGCAAAGGCTCCAAGGAAAACCACAATATTTTGGTGAGGCAGGGAGAGTCAGAGGGAGCCTTTGGATTCAGCATTTTCTGCTGGGGCCTCAGCAGAGCCCAGGAGTTAATCATTCAAATATGCTTATGTGTAACTAATCTCTGCAGGACAATGAGCTGAGGAATTATTGAATGCAGTTGAAATGGGGCAGAGTGGTTGCTATAAAAAGGGTGTCCTGAGCCAATGGGAGCCAGCAGGCTCCTATAAAAGTGGGTGGGGAAGGAAAAGCAGCTGGTGGGAAGAGATCCCCAAAATCCCAAAGCATGTCCTGAGCTGCCTTTGCTTGGGCAGAGATCATCCAGGGCTGCTGGAAATCATCCTGAGCTGCTGGAATCAGGCTGAGCCCTTCTCCAGCACTGCTGATCCCTGTGGGGTCAGTGGGAGGGGCTGGATCTGCCTGGAATCACCTGGTGGAGCCTCAAAAGATGAAATCCTGCAGTGCTGTGAGTTGAGGTTGGATTTTGGGGGAGATTTGGATGCTCTGCCAGGAGCTGGGTGGGATCCATGGAAGGAACAGCTGGTGGGGAGAGATCCCCAAAATCCCAAAGCATGTCCTGAGCTGCCTTGGCTTGGGCAGAAATCATCCAGGGCTGCTGGAAATCAGGCTGAGCCCTTCTCCAGCATCCATGGGGTTGGTGGGAAGGGCTGGATCAGTGACCTGGTGGAGCCTCAAAAGATGAAATCCTGCAGTGCTGTGAGTTGAGGTTGAATTTGGGGGGAGATTTGGATGTTTTTCCTAGAGCTGGGTGGGACCCATGGAAAAGCAGCTGGTGGGGAGAGATCCCCAAAATCCCAAAGTGTGTGCAGAGATCATCCTGAGCTGCTGGAAATGAGGCTGAGCCCTTCTCCAGCATCTGTGAGGTCAATAGGAAGGGCTGGATCTGCCTGGAATCACCTGGTGGAGCCTCAAAAGATGAAATCCTGCAGTGCTGTGGGTTTGGGTCATATTTTGGGGGAGATTTGGATGTTTTTCCTAGAGCTGGGTGGGATCCATGGAAGGAGCAGCTGGTGGGGAGATCCCCAAAATGCCAAAGCATGTCCTGAGCTGCCTTGGCTTGGGCAGAGATCATCCTGAGCTGCTGGAAATCATCCTGGGCTGCTGGAAATCAGGCTGAGCCCTTCTCCAGCATCTGTGGGGTCAGTGGGAAGGGCTGGATCAATGACCTGGTGGAGCCTCAAAAGATGAAATCCTGCAGTGCTGTGAGTTTGGGTCAGATTTTGGGGGAGATTTGGATGCTCTACCAGGGGCTGGGTGGGATCCATGGAAGGAGCAGCTGGTGGGGAGAGATCCCCAAAATGCCAAAGTGTGTGCAGAGATCATCCTGAGCTGCTGGTAATCAGGCTGAGCCCTTCTCCAGCACCTCTGGGGTCAGTGGGAAGGGCTGGATCAATGACCTGGTGGAGCCTCAAAAGATGAAATCCTGCAGTGCTGTGAGTTGAGGTTGGATTTTGGGGGAGGATTGGGATGCTTTTCCAAGAGCTGGGTGGGATCCATGGAAGTGGAAGCCCAGGTGAGGCTGAATTTTGGGAGCAGTGAGGTTCAGCAGTGTCACCCTGTGGAGTATCCCTGGGGCAGGGAGATGAGGAAAGGGATGGGGATGGATTTTAGTGGATTTAGGGATTAGATCAGCTGGGCTGACCCCAGTGACCATCTCAGGGCCTGTCCTTCACACCCATCCCTTGGCTCCCAGCCCTCCCAGCAGGTTCTGGCTCTGTCCCTGGTGTTGTTTGGAGCCTCATTGGATCCGGGTGCTGTTGGAGAGCTCAGCCCTGGCCACAGCTGGCAGGAGAAAATTCCTGCTGGAGCTTTCTGCCAGCCTTCAGATCCCCCAAAGAGGTGTTAAGTGCAGCTATTTCCAGCTCCAGGGCACAGACATTTATTCCTCTCCATGCCACTGCCAATCCTTCCAAAAGCAGGAAATCCCAACATCTCCAGGCATCCTATTCCTCCTGTTATTATTTTTTTTTATTTTAGTAATATTTTATCTGTCTCTTTTTGTGACTTCTTTCCTTTTGTCCCAACTGAAGCCTCAAACAGATGATTTACACCAACTCCCCCCATGAAATCAGCCTTCAGCCCCCTTTTTTCTCCTTGCAAATCAGCAAATGGGTGTGAGGAGTTTTGGATGGGATCACCCCTGCCCCAGCCAGCTGCTCTCCCATCCAGAAAACCAAGAGCACGGCCTGTTTCCTGTTAAATCTCACTGCTTGCATTGGTTTACATTGTTTGTCTGATGTTTTACAGCTTCCACGCTGATGTTGCATTAAAGCTGGCTGGAGTTGAGGCAAAAAATCAGATGCAGGCACTGGCAGGGTTCCCCAAATGCTTTCATGAGGGTTGATCCCATTTTCTCAGTCCTTGCAGGAGCTGTGTCCTGGCCCAGGCTCCAAAAGGTGCTTTTGGGACAATTTTGGAGTTTTGGGACAATTTTGGAGTTTTAATTGCAGGGCAGGTGGTGGAAGGGCTGTGGCTGCTCCTCCTCCAGCAGCTTTGGTGGATCTGGGTGGCTCCTGAGTTTCTCTTGACCCCTGGGCTTTGTTTCAGTTTCTCTTCCCTGCTGTCCTGTTGAGCAGTGAGGGAGGCTGGGTGGGCACCAACCTCAGGCTGGGGCAGAATTATATTTATGTTTTTTTAATTTATTTATATTTATGGTAATATTTATGTGAGTGTTTATAGAATGGTTTATAAAATCCTGGAACAGATTGAGTTGAAAGGGATCCTAAAGATCATTGAGTCCAACTCCCTGCTCTTCACCCCTACCTCATGTGAGAGGAGAATCCAGATGCCCTTGAACTCTGATGAGTTCCCTGCCCTGGGGAGCCTCTCCCAGAGCATTTTATGTGGATATTATGGATATAAAAATGCATTTTAGACAAAACAGGGTGAGTCTCTGACTGAAGAATTCAGGTTTAATTCAGTTCCTTGCAGCTGGCACATGAAGCTCAGCCCTGCAGGAGGCAGGGAATGGTGAAAACACATCTGGAACCAGGAACCACGGTGGGGATGGGATCTAAATCCTGCCTTGTCTCATCTTGAATTCTGGGAATTTCAACTCCTCTCCTAAGAACCTCACAGAAAAGGGCTGCACCATCTCATCAGCAGCATTACTGACCTTCCTGCAGAGTTTTGACCCTGTATCTTTGGCAATGGGGTTTTTCATTTTATTTTTGGGGGGGGTTTGTGAGCTGCTTTCATTTCCTTGTGCCATTTTCCAGGTGCAGATGAGATCATTGCTTTTGAGCTCTTTATTAACGAGCTGATGGAGATTTATCTTATTAGGAGGCCAATGTGCTAAAGCTTCACAAAGTCAGGCCTTGCTCTTGCCTCCCATGGGGAATTTTCAGCCATTTTAAATCTCATGGGACAAGAAATAGGAAATAAATAGGAAATAAATAGGAAATAAATAAGAAAATAAATAGGAAATAAATAAGAAAAATAAATAAGAAATAAATAAGAAATCCCTCTTCTTTAAAAGGGTCAACTGAGAGCATCACACATCACCCAAAGCCTTCAGGAGGGACTTTATAAAAACTCCAGCTTAGCCAGTCTCTGTAATACTGATTTGGGGTTTTTTTAGGGTTTTTTTTCCTCAGGAAAGCCTAAGGAAGGGGCAGGAATTAGGCAGTGGGTTTATTCTGGGATGTCCCTGTGCTGGAGATGAGCTCTCCTCCCGCACACGTCCTCGTGCCACATCAGCAGCTGTCTGCAAGCCAAGGACTGGGGAGATGCCTATGGCTGGAAAAAACAGCTCCTGCTGTATTTATTGGACTTCTAGCAGCTGGAAAATCCCAAAGATCTGCACCTCCAGGGGCTCCTGCAGCTGGGGGAAAAGGTTTCCTGTGAAATAAATCTGTGTGATGCCTAAAATGCCTGTGATGAGGGAGCAGGGAGATGTTCCTGCCCCCAGAATTGTTTTCTCCAGACATGTGGCAAGGTCAGTTCCCAGCTGTCCCATGTAGAAACCAGCAGGGATCAGGCAGACCTGGGGAATATGGAGCTGTTTATTAGAAAATTCTGCTTTTTGGGGTTGAAGCAAAAATCACCTTGATCCTCTCTGAGCCACGAGCAGGTGAAAGGTTGTAAAAATGAAATCTGTGTTCTCCTGACTTGGATCCCCTCAGTTTAAATCCTCCTGAAATGGTGCTGGAGCAGGAGGAGTCCAAAGCCTGCAGGAGCCAGGGATCCCTGCCAGGCAGTCCAGGGAAAGCTGGGGGTGCAGATGCACTCAGGTTTGCACAGGGGTGATGCAGACCTGCAGTTTTGGGGATCCCTGTGCTGGCAGCTGAGGGGTTTTGCTGGGAAACCCTGGGAATGGGATTTCTGCTCCCACAGGGATTCCCCAGGTTTGGTTTGGGTGGCTGTGGACAAACGTTGCCCTGCCAAGGGCAGGCTCTGCACAGGCACTGCAGGGAAAGCAATAAAAATGAGTGTTCCTCTGGGAAAGGCTGAGCCAGACACCAAAATCCTTCCAAGTTAACCTCTGTCCTGGCTGGCTGTGTGGCTGACAGGTCTGCTCTGCTCCTAAAATCATCTGGGTGAGGCTCAAGGCAGGATCTGGGTGCAGGAACATCTGATTCTCCTGGGGTGCAGCAGAATGTCCTCAGCTTCATGTCCTGTGGGTTTTCCCTGAACTCAAAGGCTTGTGGACACAGTTCTTGGCTTTTCTCCTCCTCTGGGGATTTTAAGTCTTTCCTGAATGTCCAGGTTGGGTTTTTTGGCTCAGCCTGCCCTTGCAGACACTGCTGGGGTCCATGTGTGGTGCTGGGTGCCAGCTGTGGGTAAATCCCATTCCCTGTCCCTGCTTCAGGGCTCTGGGATCACCCCCAGCCCAGGGGCATCTCCGAGCTGGCACGTGGGCAGGGATCCTGCCCTGGCATCCTCCAGGGCACACTGAGGGTTCCAGGGCTGTGCTGATGGAATGGTTGGCAGTTCCCTTTGGTAGGAAGGTGCCAATCCCATCATTTTTCCCGTGGTTTTGTTCCCATCCATAAATGCCCAGGTACCAGGGTGGACTCAGCACATCCCTGAGCCAAGGGAGCTCCCAGGGCTGCAGGGCACACGGGGCTTGGGATTTTGGAACTTCACCCAAAAACCAAATGAATCTCCACAGGACAAGCTGAAATCCAAGCCTGCTCCTTTGTGTGTGCTTTATCATATCCTCCAAATCCCTCCCTTCAGTTCCTTCTCTGAAGGCTCCAAACCTCTACAACAGAGCTAACAGATTTTTTTTGAGCCACTCACCCCTCCCTGCCTTTCCAAACTCCCTTTAGTGACCTCAGACATGAAAACCACAAGCACTGAACCTCCTCCAGCTGCTTCTCCATGGAGGAGAGATCAGAGATCCTTCTCATGTGAGACACAGAATGGGGTCCTGCCACTGCTGCTGAGGGATTTGAGGGGAAAAAATCATATTTAACACTTGTGGTAAGAACAGCTCACCCTGCTCAGGGCTCCTGGAATGAGCTGGACAGAGCCAGGGGGGAAATTCTTTGCATTCTTGGGACTGGGAGGTGGAATTAAGGTAAAATACTCCTGGAGGAGGGCCAGGCTATCTGGAGCAGCAAGCTGTTAAATCTCACACTGGACTTGAATTCAGGAATAATTTTGGAGTGGAGTTGGTGGCAGGAAGAGCGTTGGGTTGGGAGTCCAGGGAGGGGGAAAAAGCCTCATTTTGGGCTGTGAATGTGCCAGACCCCAGCTAGCAGAGGTCAGGGCAGCAGTGCTGGGCCTTGGCTCAGCAGCTGGGATGATGTGGCAGCAGAGATTCTGCTCCCCAGGAGAGCCCAGGCAGCAAAATCTGTCCCTGCTGCTGGGGCTGGGACAGTCTGAGCTGCCCTGGCTCCTGCAGTGCCCAGCTGGGCTCTGCCATGTGGGGGGAAAGTCTGGTGGGTGCTGTGGATCACATCTGGAAATGAGATGGAGGAAAAAGCAGCATTTGAGCTCCTGGATAGCACCAGAGCTCAGGGATGCTCCTCCTTCCTCCTGCCACCAGCAATCCCAGGCACAGCTGGAGCTGAGAGAATGGGAACAACAGTGATGGGGAAAATAGGGGGAAACAGGGAAAAAACAAGGGAAACAGGGAAAAACAGGGGGAAATGGAAAAAGAAGGGAAAACAGGGAAAAAGATGGGAAAACAAGGAAAAAACGGGGAAACTGGAGAACACAGGGGAAAAATGGGGAATCAGGGAAAGAAACAGGGAAGCAGGGAAAAACAGGAGGACACAGGGAAAAAACGGGGAAACAGGGAAAAACCAGTGAAAAAGAGGGGGAAACAGGGAAAAACAGGGGTAAATGGGGAAACAGGGGAAAACCAGGGAAAAAGAGGGGAAAGCAGGGAAAAATGAGAAACAGGGGGAAACAAGGAAAAAAACGGTGAAAAACGGGGGAAAACAGGAAAACTTAGGGAAAAAAACAGGGAAAACAGGGAGAAAACGGGGGGAAACAAGGAAAGACCAGGAGGAAACAGGAGAAAACAAGGGGAAGTAGGGAAAACCAGCCACTTCTGCTCCTGTCAGAGCCCAGCAAACCCCAGACCGTGCCCCTGCAGCCCCGTCCTGCTCCCCCTGAGCTGCCCCTGGGCTCCTCCTCCAACCCTGCTGAGCCCAGGGGGAATCATTCCCGATTTCCTGGACTAAATCAAATGTCCCAGCTGAGCCCTTCCCTTCTCGGGGGGTTTGTGTGGCTCCCAGCCAGCTCTGGGTGCGAGATTTCTGCAATATTTGCTGGGTTATTTGGTCTGCGGCTGCCGGGTGAGCTTTGATTAATGCAGAGCCCAGCGTGGGGCATCCTCTGCAGCCTGGATTTCCAGCTGCTCCCTCCAGCAGCGCCGTTTCCCCCTTTTCCCTCGGAGAGCAGCGTTTCCCCCAGCCCGGAGGCACCGTTTGATTGGAAAGGCTTTAAAAGGGACAATCTGTGTGAGTCACAGTGAAAGCCATAAAAGAAAAACCAATAAAGCCATCAGAAAGTGCTGTTTAATGGATCGAGGCAAACTTACTGGAAACAGGAGACAGATTGTTTCATCTTGAAATCGTTGCTTCAATCCCTCTGCATTTGGGAGCAAAGGACATTTATTCCTCATCAATAGCTGTCAGGGAAAAGAGATTTGAAAGGGATTTTGCCACCTTTGAAAGGAGTTGTGGGTTTTTCTGGGCTCCCAGCAGGTCTCTGAGCATATTTAAAAGGTTTTCAAGTGCTGGGTACTCTGGAAATTCAGGACTTCCAGGGCAGAGCTTTTCAAAGAATGAAAATAATTGTCCCTGTCATGGATCCAGGTATCTGCTTGCATGGCAAATATTGACTTTCTTAGCAAATAAAATGCACCTGAGCTAATCCATGTACACCTCTGGAGAGAAATGCTTCTCCTCTTTCACTGTGGCTTTTCCCAGACTGAATTTTGGGATGTTGAATCCCTTTGGCTGATTTTTTCCCCTGCCACTTGGCAGGCAGCAGAAATCTGGGGAATGTCCTGTGGGATTGTTCCCTTTGCTGTGACCCTGCAGCAGCACTGACATCTCGCAGGCTGTTTGTCTGCGTCTCAGCTTCTGTTTGTGGAGAAGAAATGTGTTTGCAGTTGGATTTAGCATTTGCCTATCACTGTGTTAACCTTAGCAAGTCCAAGTCTACGTGTTTGTCTGCTGGTGAGGAGCTGAACCCGGCTTCCACAGGAGCCCTGGGAATGAGGGGGTCAGGATGGACTCAGGCCACGGTGTTTGAGAGGTGAGTTCGTCTAGAGATGTGAATTTCCTCACAAAGCTGCACCTCCATGGGCTGAGAGTCACCCTCGTTCCTCTCGTGGCCGCTTCACCCGGCTGTGGGTCAGAGCTGGGGTTTGTGCCAGCAGCTGGCTCAGCCTCCGGCTCCTGCTCCAGCCTGTTCCAGATGTTTTCCCAGTTGCACACGTGGTGGGCACGTGGCTGGCGCTTCGCTGTGCTGCAGAGCAGGTGTGTGACCCCAGGGGACACCTGAGCCCTCAGCGGCGCTGTCAGCACCGGAGTTTTCTCTCAGTTTACGGGACAGCTGGAGCTGGGCTGCTTTGGGAGGTTCCAGCTGTAAAGCCAAGCCCGGGGGGCAGAATTCGGGCAGAATTTTGTCCGTGTGTGTAACTCAAGGATAATTCTCGGTGAGGCAAAGGGGGCGTGCGAGGCGGGCCGGGCTCCCGGCCGCCAACATCTGCCTGGCAACATCTGGCCAGACGCTGCCGCGCGTGCGGTCCCCCGCTCCAGACGTGCGCGCGCGCCCCGCCCGCGGCCAGCTGTGCGCGCCAGATGTGCGGGAGGGGCGGGGTCATCAGCAACGGCCACGCCTCCTATCGCTGTCAATCACCGTGGCCACCCAATGACGGCCCGCGACACATCGAGGCCCGCGACCAATCAGGGCGTGGTTGTGATTTCCATGGCAGCCGCAGCCGCGCGGCTGAGGGGAGGCGGCGGCGCCGCGGCCGCTTCCCGGAGCCGCTCCCGTTCCTCGTCCCGCAGCCGGAGCCGCTCCCGCTCCCATCCCGCTCCCTGCCCACTGCGATGGTGCCCGAGCGGAGCCGCGGCGGGCGGAGGAGGGCGGCCGTGCCGCTGCTGCGCGGCTCCAGCCGGGCGCGGGGGCGGCGGCAGCAGCAGCAGCAGCCGCAGCGCAGGTGAGGGGCCGCGCCCGCCGCGCACCTGAGGCGAGCCCGGGGCGGCTCGCGCGCGCCGCCGCTCCGCTCCCCGTGCCCGCCGCGCTCCGCCCTGCCCCGCCCGCGGCGGCCGGCCGTGCTCGGGGCTGGGGGGGGCGCGGCCTGAGGCGGCCGCAGGAGCCGCTGGTCCCCGGCGGGCCGGGCCCCGGGGATGCGCGCAGGGCCGGGCCGGTGCTCGTTCCCCGCGCCGGGGCATTGCCAAAGTTTCCCTGCGGGCGGGAGAAGTCCCGGCAGCGGCTCCCGGTGCCTTTGTTCGGTGCCGGGGAGGGCCCGGAGTGGCCGCGGTGGGGCAGGGGGGCACCGGGGCCGCTGCTGGAGCGCTGGGGCTGTACCTGCGGCAGGTACGGAGCGGCTGGGCTGGAAAAGCCTAACACGGGCTCCGGGGACACCTTCCCTTCCCTAGAGCAGCTTGTTCCAGTCGGTTTGATCGTTTCACAGTTTGATCGTTTCACAGTTGGATCGTTTATAGCAGGAGTTGAAGCTGTCGCTTAGCTGGAAGTGGGTTTGCTGCCGCCGCTGCGATTTCCGTTTGTTTTTGTGAGTGTGCCCTGTGAATTTCTGTGGATCTGGGTGGTTTTGCCGCTCCTGAGGAGTTTGAGTCTCCGCAGTGCCTCGGTGTAGAACGGAGCGCTGGAATCCCTCTGAGGAGCGCTCGGAGAACTCATCTGCTCTCACTGTGACATCTCTCCTCTCTTTTCCCTTTTTTCTTCTATGAGTAACTTTAGAGAGCTCGAAGCCTCTGTGTGTCGCCAGTCAAATTCCTTTTGTTGAATTGTTTTCCAGCAGGAACTGTGGGAATTAACAAACGCTGTTTGTTTTTGCATAACCAGGAACATGCTGGTAACTCTTTTTGACCATTTTCTATGCAAATCCTGACAATTTGCTGTATATATTCTAGATGTAAGTAGAGCAGAATTGTTAAAGATATTTCCTTTCATTTGAAGCAGCTTAATTATGTGATTTTTAAAGTCAGTTTAGAGGCCTTAAATGTTGGAAAACCTAAAAGTGTTGAATTTTGAGTGCTTGGATAACAGAACTGAAATACATAAGTATGAGCATGTGGGTTTTTTTCTCTGTATAACGTGGTTGTAATAGAAATAGTGTTATTATTACATAGTTGTGTGTTGTATTCCCTGATAGGGAAACTTTCATTTAGGGATGCTGAAAGAGCTTAGGGCAGATGTTCCTCTGAGAAATAACTCTCCACTTTCTAAATGTGCATTGTTTTGAGGGTGATTCTTGAGAATTCCCAGTATCTGCTAGTTTTCCAGTATTTATTTTAAGAGAGAAAAAGTAAAGGTGCAGGAAGAGGCTGGGAAGAAACTGATAGAGTTGCCATTTACTTTTTGAAGTTGTAACAGCATTTTCATTTCTCCTTCTCCAGCAGAGTGATGATGGATAGCAGCACTTTGGGATGTGGTTCCATTCAATTTAACCACTGTAAAATGAATTTCCTTTGTAGTTTTGGGTGTAGTAGTCAGGCTGTGCATCAGAATCTCCGTTTCTGCAGGGTGTGTTTTGGAGCATTTTGGCTGGGGAGGGGGTGTGTTGTCACAGCCCCAGAGAATCAGGGATTGAGCAGCTCCCTGAAGAGGAAAAGGAATCCTAGGAGCATGTTAGGAAAACATGAGGGGAAAGACAACTTTACAGCTTTCCATGGCATGAACTCTTCCCCTGCTTCTCTCTTGCTCCTGCTTTCTGGCACAAAAGCTCCTTTTTTATTGGTTTTTGTTTTGAGGATGCCTGTGGAGCCTCATGCCCTGTTGCCACAGAGCTGAGTGTGACCTTTCCTCCCAGAAGAGTTGAGCTCAAACTCTGGCCCTTTACATTTTTCAGAGCTTTACATTGCAACCAACCCTTCAGAAAAACCTAAGTTCAAGGGAATGCAATGTATGAAAACATTCCTGTGGTGGTGGGGGCTGTAAGGAGAAGTTGCTCACTGTGCTTGGAACAAATCAGGAACAAATCCCATAAAAAAAAAAACCCAATCCCATAAAGTCTAAGCTGTGCTTTTCCTAGAAGGAGACCTGATGATCAGAATCAGAGCCAGGAGTTCAGGCCATGCAAGCAGAGGACAAGCTAATCACTGAGAAATGCTATATATATAAATATATATAATATATCTGGGGCTGTGTTTTATTTTGGGATGCATGATGCCACTGGCACTGCCCTCTCAGTTTAGGCCTGGAAAAGCTCTGCTTGAGCAGGAGCAGGGAGCTGCTCCCTGTCCAGCCTCCACAGGGAAAAGCTGAGCTCTGGAGCTCCAGAGGATTCCTCCTTACAGCTGGGAATGGAGCAGCTTTTATTCCTCTGCAGGGAATGTTTGAAACACCCACAAACCCCAAACTAGCACGAAATACAAATGGATGGCTTGCCTCTTGACTAAGCTCAAAATTTTCAACATTTTTTGGATGAACTTGAGGAAAAAGGTCTTGACCTGCTGCGTGGAGGGTGAATTGTGAGCAGGAGAAGGAAACAAAGCAGAGCAGTCAGATCTGCTGTGCTCACATCTGAGGCTGACTCATGGGCCTGACTTTTCTGGGCACAAAATTCACTTACACACAATTCTGCTTGGCTGCACTGTCTTGTGATGAAACTTGTAGATCCTAATTCTTTTCTTTTTGAGTTCCACACAAATTTTTGTGGGAATTCTTTTTATCCTGGCACTTGAAACTTGCTGCCACAGGCCTCTCTGCCGTTGTGATTTTCTACAACTTCCCCAGCTCCTGTTTTGTGTGAGGGGCTGTGTTGTTTGGGTGATTGTGGGGTTTGTTTTGGGATTTTTTGAATAAAAGCTGTCTGTGCTTGTAAGGTGAGTGGCACTTTGCCCTTCTCTGATAAAAACCCCACAACATTTAAAAGCTCAAAGGGCTTTGCTGATTGCCCTGCTGTGATTTTGAAACGCTGTCAGTTTAATTCCTGTTAACAGCAGAGCAATAATAACTTTTATAACCCTTCAGGCTGACAGATGCTCTCCAGAGCCCTTACTCATGGGGAGGAGGGAAGGTGGGGTTTGTTTGCACAAGGGCAGCAACTTTCATATGTCATCCTCATCCCAAAGAGCCTTCCCTGGAACTTCAGGCACACAGGCAGTTTGCTGGAGAATAATTGAATTTTGTGAGAGAGAGACTGACTGCTCCTCTCTGGCTTTCCTGACACAGCCTGGTTTTTATGGCAGTGCATGCTCCAGGTAAAAACCCAGGACAGAAGGTTGTGGGACCCTTAAATCCTGATTCTTTTTGGTCTTGCAGCCTTTGAACTTCCCAGAGTTTGAGCTGCATGGGATGAAGGTGTTTGTGGTGATTGGTGTGGGGTTTTGGCATGGCTGGGATTTTGGTGGTGTAGGGAGTCAGTACTCACAGAAATTTAGGAAACCTCCTCACAGTCTGGAATTCACAGCTGGAATTGTGCCCACTGGGAGTCACCACTTGCTTAAAATGAAATTAAAGATTTCAGCCTTCAATCACCAGCTTTCCTCCATACTGAGAGTCCTTCAGCTTTGTTGTTTAAGCTGGGTTTATTTTATTTTGGTTGAACTGATATTCTAATTTAAATCTTAAATCTCCAATGATCACCTACCTAACTTCTGCATTTGGGGGTTGGTGTATCTTCAAGGAGCAGGTTTTAGTTTGGAAGATGAAGGTTTCTGTGGAGGATTTTTTTTTCCTTCCTGAGGAAATTAGTTTTGTGGCATTTACTCAAACTGAGTAATGGTAGGGATTGGAGGGAAGTGTAAATATTTGTAGGGTTTGTGTGCTGTGTGCTGAAATGATGTTTCTTCTGTGTTAACTCTTCTCTCCAGTGGGTTGTATCTAAACAATTTTAAAAGTTCTGTATTATTTTTTAGTTTTAAGCAGAACAATTTCCCCTTCTCTAATTTCAAGCTAGGTCTGCATGCTGAATCTTTCAGAAGAGAAAATTTGTGTTTTGGTGCTATGGAAATATGAACTGCATGATATTTTATTTCCTTACTTTTTGAGCACTGTTCAGATGACCTCCACTTAAATTTCTGTGGAATTTGAGGGGTTTTTTTTTTATTCAGATATTTAAGGTCCAGTTAAAGCAAAGAGAGCTATGTGAGTAGAATGAAACTTGTCACACAGGTGAATTGTTCCTGTGAGTCCTGGCCAGAGAGTGTTGGCCACTTCACAGGAAAATAAGGAAATTAATCTTTGAGTTACATTTTAATTTGGTAACAGAGACTAAAAGCTCAACTTTTACTCCACTGAGTGGAGGTTTGTGACAGCTGTTGATTGGAATAAGCTTTGCAATGCTTTGGATGCCCTGGCAGAGAAAACCCA
Source organism: Geothlypis trichas (assembly GCA_009764595.1). Classification (NCBI taxonomy): domain Eukaryota; kingdom Metazoa; phylum Chordata; class Aves; order Passeriformes; family Parulidae; genus Geothlypis; species Geothlypis trichas. The sequence continues at coordinate 6,113,156 of CM019921.1, forward strand.
GCAGGAATTCCCTGCTTCTCCCCACTGCTGAGTGGGAATCCTCTGCCTGCACCTTCCCATAGAACAGCCCCAGGGCTGCAGAACCTCCTCAAATCAGCCATTTCTGAGGGAAACACTGATTTTAGGGGGAAAGGTGAAGTGGACAATGGGCAGGGAGCAGGCAGGAGGATCCTGTGCTCTCAGGGATGTTCCTGCAGTGCTGCAGGGATGGAGAGCCTGGAGGAATCCAATCCTTTAAAATGGGCGCTGCCTCCGTGACTGGAGCTCCTCCCAGTTCAAAGCATCTGTGATTCTGAGTGAGATATTTCAGCCCTCAACAGCCAGATCTCCCTTAGAATTCCAGCAGAGTACTGATTTCATTGGAATTTTGGGAAGAGTCAGTTTTCAGCCACCTGATCTGAAAACCCAAAGCAGGTGACTGCAGAACACTGGTAAATGATTCTCTACATTAACTGTTAGAAATGGGAAAAATAAAGATACAGGTGGAGTCATCCAGCAGCAGAATAAAGATTTGTCTGAACCAGTGTTTGATATAATCTCTGATATTCCCTAGAACACATGACATGTTCTTAGCCCTTCTTGGAAACAGAATTCAACAGAGAGATTTTGAGACTATTTTCTATCTAAAAGTTTTGCTCAACTCTTATGCATTTTTAGAAATTCTAATTTTTTTCTTCCCATCTGTAGAAATAAAAATTACTTTTGAATAATGCAGTTTTATGAAGGTGAACTGCAAAAGAAACGAGAAGAAGAAACGAGAAGAAGAAACGAGAAGAAGACGAGAAAAAGAAACGAGAAAAAGAAACGAGAAACTTCTGGAATTCTGAAATTTCTTTCTGAAAAAGAAATGAGAAACCTTGCTTTTATTTTGGGTATTTTGGTGTTTCAGGCTGAATCTTGTCTCATCTCTTGGAAAAGTATTCCTTGAGTAATTCCAGAATAATTTCTTATCTCATTGTCTCATCTCTTGGAAAAGTAATTCCAAGTGTAATTTCTTGTCTCATCTCATGAAAAGTAATTTATTGTAAAAAAATTCTAATTTTTTTTTATTCTTTCTCCTCTTGGCAGACCTTAATTTATTTAGGCTTGGGATGCCCATGGCACGTGCACTAGAGGACAGTTTGGAGTGAGGAGGTGTTTTGGTCCTTCCCAAGATGGTGGGGAAGCTGAAGCAGAACCTGCTGCTGGCGTGCCTGGTGATCAGCTCGGTGACCGTGTTCTACCGGGCCAGCACGCCATGGAGTGCCACCACCGCATGGAGGAGCGCGGGCAGCCCCCGCGGGGGGACGGCGCCAGGGCCACCTCGGGGACGGCCCCGGGTGGTGGCGGTGCCAACAGGAGCCCTGCCCTACAGCAAGGACATGACCCCTGATCTCATCGGGGTCGTCCCCCGCAGCGGCACCACGCTGATGCGCGCCATGCTGGACGCGCACCCCGACATCCGCTGCGGGGAGGGAGACCAGGGTGATCCCGCGCATCCTGGAGTCCAAACAGATGTGGGCCAGGTCCAGCAAGGAGAAAAATCCGCCTGGACGAGGCCGGCGTGACGGACGAGGTGCTGGACTCGGCATGCAGGCTTCCTGCTGGAGATCATCGTCAAGCACGGCGAGCCCGCTCCCTTCCTGTGCAACAAGGATCCCTTCGCTCTGAAATCCCTGACTTACCTGGCCAGGATCTTCCCCAACGCCAATTCCTGCTGATGGTGAGGGACGGCGCGCTCTCGGTGCACTCCATGATCTCCAGAAGGTCACCATAGCTGGCTTTGACCTGAACAGCTACAGGGACTGCCTGACCAAGTGGAACCGGGGCCATAGAGACCATGTACAACCAGTGCATGGAGGTGGGCTTCCAGAGGTGCATGCTGGTGCACTACGAGCAGCTGGTGCTGCACCCCGAGAGGTGGATGAGGACTCTGCTCAAGTTCCTGCACATCCCCCTGGAACCAGGCAGTGCTGCACCACGAGGACTGATTGGAAAAGGCAGGGGGGGGTTTCTCTTTCCAAGTGAGTATGAGCCTTCGTCCTTCACCTTGCACTGTTCTGAAATAATATATAAATAATATATAAAATAATATATAAAATATATACAATGCTAAAATAGTACGTAAAAAATATAGTATACAAAAAATATAGTATTCTATACTATACTGAAATACTATATAAATACATAGTATACTATACCTAAAATAGTATATAAAATATAGTATACCATATTAAAATACTATATAAAAATATACTATACTATACTAAAATAGTATATATAAAATATGGTATACTATACTAAAATAACATATAAAATATTCTATACTATACTAAAATAGCATATAAAAATATACTATACTATACTAAATTAATACTTAAAAATATAGTATGCTATACTATAGTAAAATAGTACATAAAAAAATATAGTATCCAAAAAATATAGTATAACTATACTGTACTGAAATACTATATAAAAACATAGCATACTATACTAAAATACTATATAAAAACATAGTATACTATACTAAATAGTATATAAAAATATAGTATACTATACTAAAATAGTATATATAAAATATGGTATACTATACTAAAATAGCATATAAAAATATTCTATACTATACTAAAATAGCATATGACAATATACTATACTATACTAAAATAGTACATAAAAATATAGTATACAAAAAATACAGTTTACTATACTACACTGAAATACTATATAAGAACATAGTATACTATACTAAAATAGTATATAAAAATACAGTATAACATGCTAAAATAGTATATATAAAATATGGTATACTATACTAAAATAGCATATAAAAATGTACTATACTATACTGAAATAGTACATAAAAATATAGTATACTATACTATAGTAAAATAGTATATAAAAAATATAGTATACTACAGTGAAATAGTATATAAAAATACAGAATACTATACTAAAATAGTGTATAAAAATATAGTATACTATACTAAAATAGTATATAAATAATATAGTATGCTATACTAAAATAGTGCATAAAAATATAGTATACTATAATAAAATAGTGCATTAAAATATAGTATACTATACTAAAATAGTATAAAACAGTATATAAAATATAGCTAAAATAGTCTATAAAATATATATACAAAATAATATATTTTGTATATAAAAATCACAGCTTGGTTTCAGTTTCTCCCTTGGGCAGCTGATTTCTGGTGCATCTTTAATGCAATGAGCAGTTTGCAATCTCACATTGGTTACTGTGTATATCAACAAAATTTACCAGTCAAGGCCAGGTTGAATTGAATATCTGATGGCAGCTTTGCTTTCCTCTGTGCCCTAAATTAACCTGAGCAGTTTTATCCAGCCTGCTTCACCCACCCTGGCCACATCACCCTCTGAGCTCAGCAGCAATGTTACTGTCAGTGCAGGAATGGCCTTGGAGCTGGCTTTGCCAGGAACATCCTCTTCCAGGAAACTGCAGAAACTGCTCCAGGAGAATAGAAAGCAGAGCTGGCAGCTTTTCTCCTGGCATGTGCTCCCAAAATGACAAAACATTTTGGTGAAAAGTAACCTTGTTGTAAGCAGATCTTTCACTGTTCTCTTGGGCCATCTGTGCACCTGATTCAGCTGCTTTCAAATCCAAAATTCTGCTCTGCTTAGGAAAACTGGATGGGTGTTGTTAAGAGATAATCTGATTTATTCTCTGGTTAAACTGCTCTGGTTTCTTTGCCATTGTTCACAGCTGAACAGCTGAAATGCAGAGGCTGTTTCATCTTTACACTGAGAGAGAAACATGTCAAATTTTGACACTCCTCCTATTTTTGAATCCACCAGATTAATTTTTAAAATCCTGAATAAGAAGCCCTGTTCCATCAGCAAGGGCTGCCCAGTTAAATTCCTCAGCTCCTGGATTTGGAATATTCAGCACTGGCCAAGTGCTTCTGAGTGAGAGGCACCTTGCACAGCAAGCACACACAGACTGCTACAGAGCAATTCCAGCTATTTAAACTCCAGTTTTGAGAAATAAAAATGGGGGGATTTCCTTCATTTAATGCCTAAGAAACTGTTACAGCAGCACACTGTTACAGAGCAATTCCAGCTATTTAAACTCCAGGTTTGAGAAATAAAAATGGGGGAATTTCCTTCATTTAATGCCTAAGAACACATCTGTGGATTTTCTAATATCTTGTAAAGGCATTTGATTTAAAACAAATATAAAACTATCATCAGTGATTACAAAGAGAACTTTAAACTCAGGTAACATTGGATCTTTGCACTGTGGAGGTTTCACATCACCATTGCCACTGCAGAACAGCCTCCACTGTTCCCAGGCTATCAGGGAGGGATCTCCTCTCTTTTTTGGCACTAGCTGTTCAGTGGCAGGTTGAAAATGTGGAAATGTCAGCCTGGAGCAGGGCTGTGATCCCTGCCTGCAACCTGATCCACATGGGAACTGCTCCCTCATTGATGAGGTAGACAGGAGACATTGCTCATCCAATGATGACTGACAAAATCTCAATTTATTGATGAACAGAAACACTTTTATAATCACAGTAATAAGGCTCATACCTATTGCAAAACTGGAGCTCACTATTGGTCAGCTATAAAAAGTCAGTTCCACCTTTTCTCAAGATGTTTGTGGCTTCTTTTTTACCTCCTGTTATCACATAATTTATAAAACAACTTCTTGCTCAAAGAAACCATGGCCTTGAATTAGGCAGCTGTTGCTTTCTCAGATGGATTTTCTCACATCAGTTTTTCCCATCAACTATGTCTCAGTAAAAAACTGTCCACACCTCATTCCTGGGGTTTGTTGCTGCTTCAACAACACCTGAGTGGGGATAACCTATTTTTATTTTGGTGGTTGCCAAGCTTTAAGTAAAAAATAACTCTATAATCCGATTTCTAGTAAAATATTACTGCCTTACAGCTTCCAGATTGGTGTTTTTAAAAATTGATGGACCCTTATACCATAAAACTCAACCACCTTACTGTATATAGTATACTATACTAAAATAGCATATAAAAGAGTACTGAACTCTTACTAATATTTCTTATTAAATCTGCTGGAATGGGCTGTGAGGAGTTGAGAATATTTGTTTCTAAAGAATAAGAAAGTGGCTTGAGCAAAGCCATTTTCTTAATCTTTGGAAAGAAAAAATGTGTTTATTTTTCCAGTAAATATAATAGTAATACCAATACAGAAAGCTGTCTACTTTTAATAATAATAATAAGAAGAAGAAGAAGAAGAAGAAGAAGAAGTGTTTATTTTTTAGTAAAACCATCACATTTAAGACAAAAGAGTGTGGACATGTTCTTGTGACCCTCAATTCAGTCTGGTCCCAGAGTTCTTTATGCCTTTGTTATCTCTCAGGAGATGATCTGGGGAAGCAATTTCTGATTTCAGGAGGTTCTGGCAATGCTGGAAGAAGACTGAGAAATGGGTCTTGTGTCTGGGGTGGCTTTATCTAACCCAACACCCTTGCAGTAGGTGCTGAAATTTGATTTTCATTGCAGGGTTTGATGATTTCAGTGACTGAGGCCTTCAAGGGCTGCAGAAAACCCAATGAATATCAAAACCTTAAATCCCTGTCTTGTGTGTTTGAGATTCCAGTTGAAGTTGTGCAGGAAGAACCTGAGATTTCCCAGTTTTATTCCCTTGCTCCAGTGAAAACCTGCTGGGTTTGGCATTCCCAGCTGGGATATTGTGTAAAAACTCCTGGAAACAAGCAGAGCCCCCCTGAAACACCTCCAGGTCTTGCAGACAGGCTCAGCTCCAGCCTAGGATGCCTGGAGATGTTTTAATTCTATTTTTTGAAAAGAAATCTGACAAGTTTTTCTCATTTTGAGATATTTAAAATCATTTTGAGAACGAGATCACAGTGTCACTAAAATAGATCTTTATAACCATGTTAGTACCTGCTAATAAATGTTCAGAATTTATTTCTCACCCCTTATTTGGATTTTTATCCAGGAAGCACTGCAGGGGCTGTGGGGATGTGCAGGATTTGTAGGAATGGGGATTTTCTGGGGTTTGAAGTCCCTGCCAACGTGGCTGTTGGAGGAATTCATTATGGATTCCATTACCAGGATTGTTAATTGAGCTCTGCATTCCTAAGTGAAAGCAGCTGTGCTGACCACTGATGTAAAGAAATGTCAACCCCTCTAGAGCAGTTTTTATTAGGTTTTCTATGGAAATAGCTGTCTAGGCAGAATTACTTCAGAATTTACTATATTTAGTCCATGGCTCTCATTTGATTCTGGTGCAGATGCAGAATGATTTGGGGTCAGTCCTGTGTGCTTCCAAAGCTGAAACTCTTCTAGAGCTGCAATCACTGCCATCAAATCCATTTTCCCAAGAACTGGTGTTCCCTTTTCTTTCTGTTTGGATTTTTACATTTTTTTCTTTCCTCCTGCCCCCAATCTGTCTTCATTCACACTTCTCATAAATTCTTCATCTGAGGAATCCTTCCCACAAACTGATTTTTTTTTCCTTCCCACAAATTGTTTTATTTTCCTTCCCACCTGAACTGAAAGCACAGAGAAGGATTTAACCAGCCCAAATGTGGAGCAGTGGATTTTTTATCAGCTGGATTTTAGCAGATTTTTTATCAGTTGAATTCTAGCAGTGGATTTTTTATCAGCTGGATTTTAGCAGTGGATTTTTTATCAGCTGGATTTTAGCAGTGGATTTTTTATCAGCTGGATTTTAGCAGTGGATTTTTTATCAGTTGGATTCTAGCAGTGGATTTTTTATCAGCTGGATTTTAGCAGTGGATTTTTTTATCAGTTGGATTTTAGCAGTGGATTTTTTATCAGGTGGATTTTTTATCAGTTGGATTTTAGCAGTGGATTTTTTATCAGCTGGATTTTAGCAGTGGATTTTTTATCACTTGGGATTTTAGCAGTGGATTTTTTATCAGTTGGATTTTAGCAGTGGATTTTTTATCAGCTGGATTTTAGCAGTGGATTTTTTATCAGTTGGATTTTATCAGCTGGATTTTTTATCAGCTGGATTTTAGCAGTGGATTTTTTGTCAGTTGGATTTTAGCAGTGGATTTTTTATCAGCTGGATTTTAGCAGTGGATTTTTTGTCAGTACTTGGGAGCAGCTAAATGTAGTCCCTGCTATCAATCACCAGGAAATGTTTGATTGTTGGCAAAGATTAAAATGACAGAGGGACCAAACACACATTTAAAATGACACCAGGGTGTCAAATTTAGGCTCAGATTGATCTTCAACACCCATTTTTGGAGGGTCTCATTTCCTGGTTCTCCCAGTATCCCCCTGATTTTAAATTCTCAAATCAATTTGCAGTTTTGGTGAGGAGGTTTTAGGCTTGGCTGGCTCCAAGGACCATAAATAAATCTGATTTTTTCAAACACCTTGTGATATTTTTTTCCTGAGTGTCCCAATCCACCTCTGGACTCCTGTTGTGATGCTTTGAACTCCTAAATCTCCATTTTTAGCAGCTCTTTTCTTGCTTATTTAATGTGGAGTCAGATGCTCATCTTCTAATTACAAAGATCACAAAAAACTTTTTAATTTTCCATCCAGACTTAGGAGCTCAGTCCAACAACCCTCAGAATGTTGAAATTTAGTCCCAACTCCTGGTCCCAAATCCCCTTTTGAGCTCCTGCCTTTGGTTTGAGGCTTTGCAAATTTTTATTTCAGATTTTATATCCTCTGCAGAGGATAAAGCTGAAGATTCTGAGTGTTTTTAGAGGTTTTTTGGTTTGCCAGCTCCTTTTCAGCTCCCATAAAACACCAATCTCAGGGCCCTGCTTGCCAAGGCAGTTTCCTTGTGAGCATTTCCCTGTCTGCTTTGTTCTTTGCTCATTGTATTTAAATTATTTCACCTTCCAGCACTGGATGAGTGATTTCCTTCCTCTGGCCTGGGAGGATTTTGGCTCTGCTGAGGAGTGAAAAAAGGAACAAGGTGAACTCTGGTGACTGCTGTGCTCAGCTGGGAGACAAACAGAAATATTCCTTTTATATATCCAAAAATGTCCAAACTCTTTCTGAGGTCAGGAAAAAAGCTTTCAATTATTTAGGGTAAAATCTCAGGGAGTTTTCAATTATTCAGCCTGAATTCTGTTCCAGGAATAAGCACAATAAAGAAATTTTGTGTCTTACAATCATAAAGACAGAACAAAGCAGTGCCAGGTTTATTCCCTGGAAAAATAAAACATCACAAAAGTAGAGCAAAAATGAAAATTACATTAAGACTGTTGCTTAAATGAACAAGAAATCAATGATTTTCTAACTATGACATTAATTAATTAATAATTTCTAACTATGCATTAATTTTGCACTTGACTTAAGATCTGTGTAAATACCAAACAATCAAAGGAATGGTTATGGAAAATATTTCTTTTAGTTTGTAGCTTTCTGTCATCTCAGGTCTCTCTTTTGTTAAAGAAGTTTTTAAAATAAATGAACCACAGAATGGTTGTGAGAAGAAATAATAACACATGGATTGGAATTTAGAATAAAGCTTTAAATACATCCCAGACAATTAAACAGCAAATGTGGGAATGTGCCAGTGGGAAAACAGATTTATGTGTAGATGTGGGTTTACTTTTCACTTAACAGTTCCTGGGTTTTCTCTGGTGCTTTTATGGAATAAAGGAATTGTTTCAGCACAGTCTGAGAGGCATCTGCAAATATTGTGCAAATGATTCTCATTAAAACTTCACTTCCCATCAGCTCTGTAGAAAACATGAAATTTTGAGAGGGAAGGAAGAAAAATGGCAGAAAAAGCAAAAAGAAACCAAACAAAACAAGCTGATGGTCTTAATGCTATTGAAGAATAATTGATTAAAACAGAATAATGGAAAGAATATAATGGAAAATGAAAATGAATAATTAATAATGGAAAAATTTATTTTTTTTTCCTTCCCCAGGGTTGAAAGATCCACTGACCAAGTGATCAAGCCAGTGAATGTGGAGGCCCTGTCCAAGTGGGTGGGGAAGATCCCAGCTGATGTCCTGCAGGACATGCCAGTGATTGCCCCCATGCTGGCCAAGCTGGGCTATGACCCCTATGCCAACCCCCCCAATTATGGAAAACCAGATCAGAAAGTTCTGGAAAACACGAGGAGGGTAAGGCTGCTGTGCTTGGCTTGGTGGCTGAATGGATTTCAGCTCTGCAGCAGGAGCCTTGTGTTTGCTCTGGGGTGTGCAGTCTGTGTCTGGCACTTTCTGCTGCTTCACAGTGGGTTTTCTTGAGGGAAAATGAAGAATTCTTTGGGGTCTTGAGCTGTGCTCATTGGTGTGGGGAGCTGAACCTCCTGAGAAAGGTGGGGAGCTGGAAATGTCAGTTCTGAACCAAAATCTGTGTTCAACCTCATCTGGGGCCTGCCACTGCTTGGCTTTGCCTTGGGAAGTTGTGCTGTGTAAATGCTGATATTTTCATGGGAATAGAATATTATATATTATAATATATAATATTATAATATATATTGTAATATAATATATAGTATATAATATATAATATAATATTACAATATTATAATATATATTGTAATGTATTATATTCTATTATAATATATAATATAATATATTATATTATAAATAATATATTATATTTAATATAACGTTATATTATGTATAATAGATAATATAATATAAATTATATAATATATAATACAATATAAAAATATAAATATGAAAGTAATATAATATAAACCATTTGCTTTCCAGTGACATTGTTCTTCTCAGTATTGCTGATCTTGGCCATCTGCTGTTAGGTGTTTATTTGGGTTAAATGCTCTTCCTGCAGAGGTGAAGTTTTAAGAGCAGACACAAATCAAGATGTGTAATATAAAAATTAGACTGAGTCATAATTTACAGTGGGAAAATTTTTCTTGTCTGGATTTCAAACTTGATGGACGAGCACAGCTTTTTATAGATGAGGCATGGCAGAAGCTCTGGCCCAAAATTACACCCCAAATACTCAGTAGGGTTTGAAAAATGACCCCTAGAAAACAGCCCACAATGATCAAAATATCTGATTTTCCAGTTCTCTATAGAATAACCCAAAGATGGAGAAAGGTCTGGTGCTGATTAACCTAAACTTAAGGATCTGAATCTGAATTTAATGTTGTTGGAATTTGAGTAGTTGGGCTATTAGAGCTGTTTATCCCTGGAGGTATCCCTTGAAAAACTCATTACCTTTGTTGGAAATAGAATTAATAACTCTGCTTCTGTTCTTTTTGGACATAGTTTATTAAAAGAAGGTGACTTTTTCTCCTGCAGCAGAGTAATCAGGGAAAAAAAATTGAATTAAACAATTTCAAAGGACTCTCTTTCACCAGCCTTCTGCTCCTGAATAAACTGCTTGGAATACTGATGGGGTAGATAGGAATGGAAAAGGAATTGGGGTTTGTGAAGTCCCTAAACACTCTTGCATTATTTCTTTTTAGAAAAAATGTCATTAATCAATAATCAGGGTATTGAAGGCTGACAGGTTGATTTTTTAAATGAATAGCTGGTAGTTCAGCATGGAAAAAGTAACCCACCCTTTTTGGTTCCAGTTTATAAATTCCCTGTTTTAAAAGGCTCACAAACAAATGAAGCTGTCTGCAGTTAAAATAAGTGTTCAGTACTAGAAATTGCCAATTTTATTGGTTGTATCTCACTGATAAAATTGACAGAAGTTTTTACAGCTGCTGACCTGGCTGAGGCCTCACCTGTGTGGGGCAAGCTCAGGCCAAGCTGTAAAAATTGTCTGGATTTCTGTCTCTTGCTGAAATGGATTTGATTTCAAAATACATGAGAAGAATTCAGGTAATAAACAAAGCCAGGAGGAACTTTAAAGAAACAAAAACCTGATTTCAAAGGCTGAGGGTTTGCTGAGGCTTTTTCCCAGTTTGCTTTGAAGGATAATTTGTTTGTTTACTGATGCTAAGAGCAGCTGTTAAACACTGAAGCTGATCTAAATATTGCAGACATATGGAACACTCATTAATATTTTGGCTGCTATTTTAGTTTAATAGCTTTACTTCCAGCCCCAGACAGCATTTGAATTTTGTTGTTTATTATAGTACCAGTATAGATTTTTCTAGTCTCTTTGCCAAAATTCCATTTGCATGTGTGGTTTGTACAGATAAAATGAGGGAGGTGTGTTCTGAATGAATGCTGAAAGCAAGAGAGTTCAAAATGGGTGATTTTTAAAACTTTGAATATTTCTTTAAAAATAGAGGAACATTTTTAAAGATTTCTGACTGTGTCAGACTCTGGTGTGTGAGTTTGCTCTTGTGGGATTTCCTTTCTCCTCCAGGAACCTGTGCTAATTTATTCCTTGCTGCTGCAGCCTGGAGGAAAAAAAATAAAAAAGTATTTATTTAAATGGATAAAACAAATAAATCTGGGTTTTTCCAGCCTTTTGGAGCTGGCACTTGGCAAGTGAAGTGTGTTCCTCTGAGCTGGTGAATTTGTAAATCACTGGGGCACTTCTTTAGCTCTTGATTTCTTTCAATTTCTTCACCTGGGATAGCCTCTCACAGAGTTTTGTACTGGGTATCTTGAATATGGATGAATCTGGCCAAAGAAAATCTTTCCAGAATTGCTTTTCAGTGCATAGTGAGAATATCTGGATCTTGTTTGTAGCCATTTATTGGCTCATTTTGTGTTTGGAAGCAGCTCTCTTATATTTATATTTGTATTTGTGGTCTCCAAGACTTTCAAGTGAACACAGAACTTGAATTGTATTCATTGAAAACAGATAAAGTTCAGACTTGTAAAGCTGAGCAAAATCTGTCCCTTCTTGGAAAAGACCACAAATTGCATTTAACAGTGAAAATAATGTTAAATAACAATTTAAAGCTGCTGCTCTTAATCATGGGAGTGAGAACCAGCAGTGTAAAAATTCCTAAACCAAAGGCTGGTACTGGAGAAAAATGGAAAGAGATGGCTGGTGTGGTGCAAAATATTCATTTTCCTGAGCTTTCTGAACACTCAAGTGCTGTTCTTTATTCATCTTTTCTCCTTTTCTGTCCCCTGCTGGTGACTTCCATATGTACATCTTAAATAGAATTCTTTTATTATTCAGTCTGGAGACAAAATGATGATTTTCTCCAGCTAAAGGACAGTGCTTAAATTAGAAATGCTGTCTCCTTGCAGGTATGCAAGGGAAGCAGTGCTCTCTGCTAAATTTGGATTTTTCACTTGGACACCAAAATGCTGAGGTTTGGTTTCTGTGCTCCTGCAGCACAGAAATAACAAAAATAACAAAAAACAACCTGGGTTTGTGTTTTAACATCTCTGCTTTTGTTTGAGCAGCTCACAGAGCATGAGGGGAACTTCATCCCCTCTTGTGCTGCTCTCCCAGTGCTGTGCTAGGAAATAAAACATCTCTGGCAGGACCTGCCCTGGGCCAGCCACGAGTCCAGCAGATTTTTCTGATGTAAAGAAAAATTTCACTGAAAAATTTCACTGAAAAGCCACTGACTTTGTGTTGATCTGTTTTCTGTTCAGCCTGACAATATTATCTCTCTCTTGTCTCAGTTCAGGAATGCAGAGCAGGGAGAGCTCTGGCCAGGGCTGTGCTGTGACCTCTCCAAGGAGGGGATTTTGCCTTCCCTGAATGTGTTGTGGTTTTCTTGTAATTCTGTTGCTGATCTGGTGATTTATCACTGCAAGGGTTCCTTCCTTATAGATACATAATTACTTATTGTTCCCTCCTGGAGTTTTAACAAGTTCCACATCCTGAACAGAGAGAAAATCAACATCCTGAAGTAAATGAAATTTTCAGCTGCAAATTATGCAGAAAATGCAAATAATTAGTCTGTGTGTGAGCTGCTAGCCCAGTCTGTATGGGGTGAAATACAAAAGTGCTTCACTCCTCATGAGAACAGTGTGTGATATGTTCTTATCAGTACTGTGAGATGGTGTAAAAGTGAATTTCAGTTTGCCAGAACCCAGCAGAAGAGCAGAGAGCAGCTCCCAGCTGCAGAGCTGTGCCTCCCCCCAGGAGAAGCTGCTTTGTTGTGTTTTGGTTGGCACAGTGGTTTCCTCTCCCATCTGTCATCAATTACATCAGATTTTCTTTGGCACATCCTTCCCACTAAATCAATTTGTGTGCTTGGAATACACACTCCAGTTAAGTTCTTTTAACTTCTTCATGGAGTTGTGCTGCCTGTCCTGGAGAGATGCAGAGGTGGAATTACAGAATTTCTGAGAAGGAGCTGTGCTTTTCACCAGCACTGTTCAAACAGGTTGGATATTAGGAAAAACATTTTACAGATGTTTATGTTCAGCTCTGCTTTATATTCAGCTGGTGGCAACACCTGGAGATAAAATCAGAGTTTACTCCCTCCAGTCTCATGCCTGGTGTACATTGTGAGGAACCATCTCCTGTTCAGAGTCAAAACATCCATGACAAGCAGGATTTCAGGAGTTTCTCTTTGAGGTTTTAAGGGCAGGAGCAATCTGTGAAAAAGGTAAAAAGTGTGTTTATCCTAAGGGATGAGGTAATTGTGCTGTCAGAGGTGTTTGGATGCCCAGCTGCTCAGGGCCCTGCATCTCCATTTTCACTAATTAACCTGGTCATGAAGGTATTTGGCTTTGTGGGTGTTTTCTCTGATATTTAAAACAAAAATTTGGAGTTTATTCCATCTTCCATATGACCACAACAGCACAGACTTTCTCAGTGTCCTCTAAATTTGTCTAATATTCCCTTTAGTGGGTTTTTCTTCCAACACGTGGATTCCCAACTGCATTGTTTCACTCCAGAGGTGCTGCTATCTCATTTTTACAATAAAAACAACACCCAAACCCCTTAACTCAGCACAAATATGATTAATAGTACATAAAGAGAGTTATCCCCAACCAAAATGCAAACTGAGGTGTGGTTGGCAGCTGCCTCTTGGCATGGCTGGGCCTGGTGAGATCCTGCTCTCTGCTGTCCCTCCTGGGTAAACATTTCCATCTCCATGGCCCTGCCCTGGCAGCCCAGCTGAGGTGAAAATTGTGTAAACCTTTAAAGCTGCCTTCAAAGTTCAGGAAAATCTGGAAGATGAGCACTCCATGTGCTGTGGAGTTTTTCTAGAAAGGGGCTCAGCTCTGCTTTTGTCAGTGTTCTTTAATTTTTTTCCTTTTACAATTAAACATCTTATCCTCTACAGCTTGGATATTTTAAAGTTTACCAAGTCCAAGCACCCTTGGTTGCAGGGTGACTTTTGCACAAAAAAACCCCATTATTTTTGTGTATTGGAACTGACCAAATAGAATGGGACTCTTTCCAAAGCAGACAGGAAAGTGGGTGAAAAGAAAAAGCTTTAATCTTCTATAAAAAAGATTTATAGGTTACACTTCTGTTCTGAAGCTCTCCCTGTGTGTTCAAAGGGGTTTTCTCAGGCAACTGGATGTGAAACTTGTTTTCTGGTCTCTTTTTGAGGATAATATCCATTCAGTTTGGCTATAAGAATGTGTTTTGGTTTTTTAATAGAACAGTTTGAATACTGCCAACACTGAACAACAAACTGACACAGGCTTCAGATCCCTCTTCTGGAATTCCATTTGGACTTGCAAAATAATTCCCTTAGAAATTATAAACCCCATTTCTCCTCAATTTACTGAATTCTTGCTTAGACTGGAAATAATTCCAATATCCTGCTTCTGTCTCTCTGATGCCACAGTGAGTGATGTGTTTTACACTTACAAATTGGTCAGAAAAGAATTTGCAGTCTGCAGCCTCTTTAATTTCTTTGGCTGCAGATGGAGTCATTGTTTTTAGAATTTCTGGATTGTTGTTGATCCCTGGGTTTTGATTCAAAAGGGACCATTTATGTTTTTGGAGCTACTTTAAACCAGTTTTTCTGCAGTCTCCTGACAAAACCAGCCCTTAGGTAATGTCAGTTCTGAACCAAAATTTGTGTTCAACCTCCTCTTGTGCCTGCCACTGCTTGGCTTTGCCTTGGTAAATTGTGCTGTGTAAATGCTGATACTTTCATGTGGATAGAATATAAAATACCCTCAAAACATTTGCTTTCCAGTGACATTGTTCTTCTTAATATTGCTGATCTGGCCATCTGCTGTTAGGTGTTTGTTGGGGTAAATGCTGTTCCTGCAGAGGTGAAGCTTCTAGAGCAGACACAAATTGAGATGTGCAATATAAGGATTAGACTGAGTCAGAGCTGCAGGAGAAGGAAAGGAGGAGGGTTCTGGTTTATCCTCTGGTTCTGAATCACTCACAAAGTGCTGTCACCACCAGGATTAATTGGTTTTAACAATTCCCAGAAAAGGAGAAGGTTCCTGACTGTTCTTTCCACCTAACACAAAGTCCTGGTTTTCCTTGTGACCCCTGCTGAGGTTGTTCTGCAACATTTTTGCTGTGACAATGTTGTTTTGTAACTTCCATTCCTATTCTCCAGGACACAACCTGCATTTTAACAGTTGAACAAAAGCAGAAAATGAAAAATCCTCTCCTTGATTTATAAATATTTATAGTGGAGCAAGGCTCCAATAGCCACACACTGAATTTCTGCCCAGGGTGACTTTCCTTAATGTTCCCATGTGGGAATGCCACTGGCCCCTCCTGAATCCAGATGAGAGCTGTTCCTGTTTTGTCTAAACCATGGAATATCAGAGTGCCACAGGGTGGGTGTGGAGGAATTCCTGGATCCCAGGGATGGATTGGGAAGGGAATCCAGTCCTGAAGCAGGGCAGGAAATTCAGAGCTGGCTCAGCTGCAGTGCCAGGGCACTGCAGAACATTGCCAGGCTGGGCATGGCTTTGTGTTCTGGCCATGGGCACATGGGAGAGCAGAGAAAATGGGGATAAACATCCCTGACTTCCTGAGCTCCTTCCTGTGACTCAGACCAGGGAGGGCAGCTCAGAGCAAGGCTGTGGAGCAGCCCCATTCCCATCTCCTGCCTTTAGGAATTTGGAGCAGCCCCATTCCCATCTCCTGCCTTTAGGAATTTCACTGAGTAGGTTTGGAGCAGCCCCATTCCCATTTCCTGCCTTTAGGAATTTGGAGCAGCCCCATTCCCATTTCCTGCCTTTAGGAATTTCTCTGAGTAGGTTTGGAGCAGCTCCATTCCCATTTCCTGCCTTTAGGAATTTCTCTGAGTAGGTTTGGAGCAGCCCCATTCCCATTTCCTGGCTTTAGGGAATTTTTTCCAAATAGGTTTGTGCCCTTTTTTAAATCTTTATTTTAAAATTATTACACAACAGCACAGTCATAACATTGGGATGATCAGTCTTTATGCTACAGTAGACAGGGTGGTAAAACTTTGCAAGTATGCTTCTGTTTTGGGGGAAAAAAGAACAGAATACTTTTTTTTTTTGCCATTTGGAATGTTTATTCTCAGAAGCAATGAACTTTTAAAAATTATCCTCTAGAGAGAAGACAATATTTAATGTTCTAGCATTAGTGGATGCTAACAACACAAAACTTTTTTTTTTCTCTTTCCCTTAACAAGCTCTTCAGCATTTCAAACAATAGTGAATGAGGGCTTTGAGTAACATAAATTCTTGTTTGTTTTTCCAGGTCTATAAAGGTGAATTTCAGCTTCCTGACTTCCTCAAAGAAGTGCCACAGGTACAGTATTGAATTCATTTCCTTTTTGTGGGTGTAGCAGCAAAGGATATCAAACAGCCTTTCTAAACCACTTCTTCATGAGCCTGATTTTCTGATTGATGCTGAGATTTGCTGATTGTCCATGAGGTGGAATCTTGAACTCAGCATCCCAAACCTCTCCTGAATCCATGTGTAACTCCAGGGTGAAAATGGTGTTTGTCACCCTGAGCTGCCTCAGTATTGCTGTGAAATGGAAGGAAAAATTGAGCCTCTTTTGTGGACCAAACTGCAAAGTTTGTTACTTGTAGAGGAGCTTTATCTTTTCCTATCTTGGTTTAAAGCAAGTCTAGTCCAGAGGGCAGAGTTATAAATACTGAGAGATTTTAAAAATAAATAGAGATGTTACCAAAGTCAACAAACCCAGCCATGGATGAGGTGGTGTTGATTCAATAGTCAAGTGTGCTATGGAATTTCAGGTTTTAGTGAAAATTCACAATTTGGTACCCCCCAAATGCTGTTCTTTGTCATCAGGTCCCTGAATTGTAAAATCCCAGAATGGTTTGGCCTGAAGGGACCCTAAAAACCATTTTTTCCCACCCCCTGCCATGGGCAAGGACACCTTCCACTATCCCAAGTTGCTCCAAGCCCTGTCTAACCTGGCCTTGGGCACTGCCAGGGATGGGACAGGTTAAAACTACCCAGGAATCAACCACAGACAAAGCATGCTAACTTCTCCATTTGTTCAAATAAAAATAATTTGATTAAAAAGGAAAACTGATTTCTTTTGTTCCAGCCAAAGAAGACAGTAGAAAGGAAGTCTCGTGGCAAGATAAAATGAACGTGGAGCAGTAAAGAGGCATAGCTGTAGTGTGTGTTTCATGTTTTCAGAAAATAACCCTGCTGTGGCCACCAAACCTTTCTGAGCAGCCTTTGTGTGATCTCTAACGTGGGCTTGGCTTCCCTGGCTCTTTGCCTGCTTGGATCACTCAGTGCTCCTGCTTTGCTCAGCTCTGGAGAACCATCCCAGCCCTGCTGCTGCCAGCATTGTCCCTGTCACTGAGTGTCTGCTCCACGTGTGCTGCTCAATTCTCAGGAGCTGCTGGCTCACTTCCATGTGGGGTTGCTGCTGGGATTGCAGGATTAGCTGCAGGAATAATGGGGCAAAATATTGCTGAGAGGGATTTATGGAAAATGCAAGGGAATCCTTCAAAACTGAGCACATCGTGTATAGATGGTGTGCTAGCAAAAAAATCCTTGATTTTGGATAAATCCTGGGTTAAATCCTTTAAATCCTTGTTTGCATACAGTATCAGTTAAATTATGCTGTTTGTGGTTTTCAGTTATCCTGGGGTACCCAAAACCACTCTGATAAATTCCTTCTTCGCTCCACAGGATTGGGAGGTTCCTGCTAAATTCCAGGAGGTGAATTTGTACAATTAGCTTGGTTTAAATACAGTATTTACCAAAATCTGAGCAGATTTATGCATAGCAAAGACAGACCATCCAAGAGACAAAAATAAGCACTGTGGAAGAGTACAAGAATATTCCTTAAACCATAAAAACCTGATCAAATTGATGCTGATAGTGTTCTCCTTTAGTATTAACATAAAGTAACTAAAGAGCTGAAAGGTTTGGAGAACTGACATTAGTACTGATATTTTTGTCCTCTAATGTAAAATAGCTAATTTCATTTTAATTATTTTTTTGACAGACTGAACCTATGGAATAGAAGATAAAATGGACATTTCTTGCACAGAAGGTATTAAAGGAGCATTGCAGCTCTGCTCTTTTGTTGTTCTTAAATTAAGATGATTTTTGTTTAACTTCTGTAACTCCATAGATAAGATAAAGGTGAAGATATGTTTTTCAAAAGAAGCTGCTAAAGATGAGCTGGTTTGTGATATTTGATTTAACATCTCCCAGTCAGTATTTTCAAAAAGCTGCATTTTAGTCACTGAATAAACAGTGACAAAATTTTGCAGGGAGCTGAGTAAATTCCAGACCAGTTAAGGAATGAGTGATACAAGATTTCTGTTAATCCAGGATTTTTCTGCTATCAGATGTTCTGGCCTGACAACAAAAGATGGCAAAATTTAAATCCAGTTTAAAAATAGCCCAAAGCAGTGTGCCCTACAAATATCCCCAAAATAGATCCTTGTGTGGCCATAAATACAAACACCCTAAATATAGCCAAAAGCACTGCTCTGTGTAGAAATAAGTGTGTAGAAATAATGGCTCTAAAATCTTCCCAGAGATGAATTACAGGCCTTGACTGTGAAATCAATAGGGAAACCATCATCTGTTCACACAGTCAATTTGAAATAATGAAAACATCAACCTCATTTTGCCACTTAGCTCTGACAAATGGGTTTCAACCTGCAACATTTCTGTCTGAAGAAACCAAACTGGGAACTTCCCAGCATAACTTCCCTCTGGGTCACAAGGCTTTGGGATGTCAGTGGAAAATCAATATATGTATTTATTTTTTTGCACCATGCTGCAAGCAGTCTCTCAGTGATAAAGGAGGGACAGAGCAGCCCCATTCCTTACAATGGCATCTGTCCTGGCAGTGATTTCCACCTGCTGAGACAGCACCAATTCTGCAATATTTGTAATTCCAGGATAAAAAGCTGAATATTACCAGGAAAACTCCTACATAACTTTATTTCTTTTTCTTTAGAAGATCAGCTGCTGCCTTTTCCATGGGAATAATCCCTCAGGCCTGTCCCCCTGGCATCAGAGATGTGCTGCTCATGGCCTGCTCTCTTCAGAATGTTCTCTCCTCTTTCTTTCATTTGTTTTTGTTCCAAATTTTGCTGTTGTGAGCGCATGTAAACCTGTTAAAAAACAAAAAAAAATCACAGATGTTAATGTAGAACTGCATTACATTCACACAATTTTTTTTTCTTAAGGTTTTAAAAAATGCAGAAGCAATGCCTGTCTCTGAAATTGCTCCTCTGTTTTAATTACAGGGCTCCATCTTCAGATTTTTTTTTGTTTCTTGTAGCAGTTTGGTTTTAAATGTACAAAGCTTTTCAAGAGTGGTCTGTGCTTGTCCTGAAAGATTCTTGGTGGAAAAGTTGTTTGTTTTATTCATATGTGAAAAATGTTAAATATCTTTTATTTAAAAAGAAAAAAAAGTTGATAAATTACATGTACAATTACAATTCAATGATCTTTTGTATTTTATTTTTCAAAATAAATGCTTTAAATGTGATTTTTTTGTTTATTTATTTCTTAATTAATGGTCTTGTTTCCAAGTCAAATTTTAATAATTCAAGATATTGATGCGTTAGTAATAATTCAAGATATTGATGTGAGGGAAGAAATGATCTCATGTCCTGGCTTTGGATCTTATTTTAAGGTTTGCAATTTAAGGCTTTTTGTTTGCTTTTAATAGCTGGGTGATGAAGAAATAGTAAATTGGAGTATCCCACTGAGAGGTGTACAGTAACATTTGTTTGATGCAGGTTGAAGTAGGTAATTTTAGACTCTTGAATTTGTTCCTCAAAGCAGTTTTGTTCAAAGATGCTCTGCTGGGGGAAAACTGCTGCTGTGAGTTGTACCCTAAAGTTTCGATCTGCAGGATACAATGTGGAACATTATTGTTTCCATAAGTTATTTTTGGGATGGGCGTTGTGGCTCAATTTCTGCTCCCCTCGCTGCTTCAGAGCAGTGAAGGCGGTTTCAACCTTCCCCACTGCTTTGGAGATGAGTTCGTGCCAAAACATTTGTATTTCCTCGGTTTCTGGATCTGACAGGGTTTTGCTTTCCCTCCGTTTCTCCGTTTCTCGTGTGTGGCGCTGACGAACCCACAGTGCCGTAAGGGCGGGCGATCCCCGCGCTCCCGGGGCCTCCCCTGGTGCCGGCTGAGGGCAGCGCGGCCCCGCCGCTCCCGGGCCGCTCCTGCCCCCGCTCCTTCCCCCCGCTCCCCGGAGCCGCGCGGCGCTGAGGGCTCGGGATCGCCCCGGTGCCGCCGCCGGGGCGGCTCCTCCCGCCGGGACCCGGATGGGCCCGTACGTGACGCGGGGGCGCGGCCGCTCCCCCCGGGCCGTGCCGGCCGGAGCGGAGCCGCGGCCGCGGGCGGGCAGCAGGTGAGCGCGGGCGGGGACAGCCGGGCCCGCTCCCCTCAGCCCTCCCTCATCCCCTCCATCCCCGGCGGGGCTCCGCTACCGACCCGCGGCAGGTGAGGGAGCGGCGGGGAGGCCGCGGGGCTGGAGGGGTGAGGGGAGCGGAGGGACCGCGGGCGGGGCAGCCCCTCGCGAGCGGTGGTGCCGGTCAGGCTGTGTCACCTTGGCAATGTGCGAGTTAATTTTTAATTAGTTATGAATGAATTGTTGGTTATTTGCCTGCGTGTTGGCGTGCCCGCCGCCTGGTTTGTGCTGCCCCTGTGGTGATGCCTGTGCTCCTACAGCTGTCAGACGGCTCCGAGCTCTGAGAGCTGCGGGATTCCGTGAGGGGCAGGGGCAGCCCCGATGTTCTTAAAGCTGTGGGATTCCATGAGGGGCAGTGCCAGCCCCGGTGTTCTTAAAGCTGTGGGATTCCATGAGAGGCTGTGCCAGCACCAGTGAGAGCTGCCCTGGTGTCCTCAAAGCTGCGGGATTCCGTGAGGGGCAGTGGCAGCCCCGCTGTCCTGAGGGCTGTGGGATTCCATGAGGGGCAGTGGCATCCCCGGTGTCCTGAGGGCTGTGGAATTCCATGAGGGGCAGTGCCAGCCCTGGTGTCCTGAGGGCTGTGGGATCCTGTGAGGGCAGTGCCAGCCCCGGTGTCCTCAAAGCTGTGGGATTCCATGAGGGGCAGTGCCAGCCCCGGTGTCGTGAGGGCTGTGGGATTCCATGAGGGGCAGTGCCAGCCCCGGTGTCCTGAGGGCTGTGGGATTCCATGAGAGGCAGTGCCAGCCCCGGTGTCCTGAGGGCTGTGGGATCCTGTGAGGGGCAGTGGCAGCCCCGGTGTCCTGAGGGCTGTGGGATCCTGTGAGGGGCAGTGCCAGCCCCCGTGTCCTGAGGGCTGTGGGATTCCATGAGGGGCAGTGCCAGCACCTGTGAGTGCAGCCCCGCTGTCCTTCAGCCGCGGTCACTCCAGCCCCCGCCCAGTGTCCCTGCTGTCCTGCAGGGTCACTGGGATGGACACTCCCGTTCTGCCCATCCACACACCCTGTCAGCTCTCAGCTGCCAAGTGGAGTTACACTGCCCTTTCATCATGCTCTGTGCTGTTTGTGACTAGAGATGCTGGGAATTTACAGTCCAGTTTATTGCCCCTCTTCCAGGATGTTTCTCTGCTGCTCTGACACAGATTCATTGGAATTTACTGGATGTTGTGTCTTTTCCCTCTGTGTTCTCACAAACCTTACAATCATCTGTGTCTCTTGAAGTTGGCGATGCAGACGTTCCTAAATCAGGTCTCATTTGCCCCAGTTTCTCTTTAAAAATGGGGAGCCTTCTAACAATCCAGTTGGTATCTCCCCAAAAAAGCACAGCCCAAAGAGTTACCTTGGAACAGGAGTTTGTGTGGGACTCCTGTGATGTTCATCAGAACTTTGATGGAAAAGCCTTTGACTGTATAACCACTATGTCATTTTTTTGTTGGTATGTAACTTTATTGGGTTTGTAACTTTGCCAACACTGGTGCAGAAAGTACTTAAGAAAATACCTCAGAAGGTCTTTAAGAAAAAGTTGTTTAAACGAATATGGAGAAGTTGAGAGAACAGCAGAGCCTTGAAAAGCTTTTATAAATCTCAGCATCAAGCCCAGTTCAAGGGTTACTGTCATTCTCTGGGGAATGAAGGCAAACTGGCAGGGCCAGCTCATTTCCTGAGCTGTCCCCAGCAAAGCTCCAGGAAGCAATCCCTGCTTTTAAATGACAGGTGAAGGACTGGAAGGAGGCATTTCTGGTAGAGTTGGATGCTGCTGATGTGATATTTGATTCAATGATTATTTTATTTATTGGTGGTGTTTTCTGTTGATCTAGATGTAGGTGTATTTGAAAGTGAAATGGAGGCATTCGCTTAGTTTAAATAAATAAATTCTGTAAATGTAATGAGAGATTTGACAAAGGAATATTTCTACACATAGTTTAACATAATTATTGCAGGTAAGTGCAAATTATTGCTTTGAGTGCAAAGAAAAGGATCAGCCCAGGTTTGGATGGGGCTTGGAGCAACCTGGTCTGTGGATATGGCAGGGGGTGGAACTGGATGATCCTTAAAGTCCAGTTCAACCCAAACTGTTCTGGGGTTCAGATGGATGTGTTTTCTTCATGAAATGCAGAGATTAACTTGTGGTTTTCTTTCAGGACTCTGCTGCTGTCAGCACAGCTCTGTTTCACTGCTCCCTGGGTGAACAGGTGAATCCAGCCTAGAGAGGGACTTCACTCACCTTGTAGTGAACATCAGGAAACAGGCTCAGCTTGTCAGCCATTGACCTTTTTATTGCCACTCCTGTTCTCCAAATGCTGCTCTCATCATGGCCTAAACCTCATTACTGAGGGCTTGTTCTGTGTGGATGTTCCAATGGCACAGAAGGTTGGTATCCTGAGCACAACATCATTCATGCTGTCTCATGGCTTTTTCTCTTAAACCTTGGTGTCATATTGAAGGAGATTGTGAAAGAGGGAGGAAAATCTCTTTTTTTCAGGCTCTAGCTCTGCTAGGAAGGAGCTCCTTTTTGGTGCAGTGCCAAATGGATGAACTTACCCCAAAAACCCATTCTGTGGTCAATAATGCTGATATAGTTCATAGAGTGAATGAGTTTTTTATTCTCACTAAACTCCATTTAGTGAAATCTATGGGACATCCTTGAAAAATGCAGACCAAGAACACAATTTTGGTCAATCTTTTGTTCTTTTGAGTACTTTAAAGAGAACTAGAAATAGCAGCCTAAGCACTGGTGTCAAGTGGCTGCTTTATAAATGACACTTTCACAGTAAATACAGGCTCTCTCTGAGTTTTTGACTACATCTTAGAAATGCTGATCTATAAGCTTTTTCTGCCTGATAATTTGTTTACCTCCTTAAAGGAATCCCTAACAAAATAATCTTTCATTTATATTGTGTCTATTCTTTATCTGTGAGGCATAGTTGAGTTGTTTGGATAATTAATAATGTCAGAATAAAATTTGGTTTAGGACAAATATTAAGATTGTTAATAGGGTGTGGCCCTTCAGAAGCTCTTCCATCCTTATTTATCTGCCTGTGCATTGGACTGGGGTGGAAAAATGATTATGAACTGTAGAGAGGAGAAATGAAATCCCTCTGAGCTGAGCCAACTCTCTTAATGATGTTTGGAACTTCACAGTAGCTATTTATCTGTATTTATTAGGGTGTTTAACAGGATCTAGAACTCATCTCCAGATTTTGGGGAAAGAAGGCTGTGGGCACTCCCACAGAATGTGGAGATTTTGTCTGATCAGGTCTCCATGAAGTTCCTGTTTTGCTCAGGAGCATCCCAGCTCTGTCTGGGTTCACTCTGAACTCAATATTTCCTTTAAGAGCTGAGATCTAACAGTGTGCACAATAACTGTTAGCAGCATTATTAAGGCAGATTTTTTAGATTTTATGTCATTTTTTCTTGCTGATTTTGAGGGGAAGCATCCTTGACTTAATAAATAAATGTGCCAGATGTGCTTGTGCAAATAATCCTCCTCTTTCTGTATTTTATAGTGATTTGAGAGAAGGTTTGGAGGTGGATAAAGCCTCTGGTGGTGGAATGTCATTGTTAGGGAGCAGCGATGCTGCTGGAGAACGGGGATTTTACATAAGGCAGTGTAAGGACAGCAGCGGGCTTCCCTTTCAATTATTATTTTTATCGTGCAGTCTGTCCGTGCATCCCATTCTCCCGCTGAGGATGGACTGAGAAGCCTCGGAGGTGTTAAATTCAGATGATAATTAGCAGCGTGCTAAGGAGTGTTAAATATTCGTGTCTCACGTCCGTGTGTGCTGTGAGAGTTAAATATTCGCGTCTCACATCCCGTGTGTGCAGTGCTGCGATGCAGCGGGCAGGGCAACGCCTGCTTCCCCCGGCTGCAGAGAAATCCCATTTTTTTCCTCTGCTTCCCCCGGCTGCAGAGAAATCCCGCTTTTCCCGTTCCCAGGGAATTCCAGAGCCCGGCCCCGCTGCCGGGGAGCGGCTGAAGGTGACAGACGGAGCCGGGTGTCGCCAATGTAGCAGGGACGCGTCCCTGCATCCCGCCCCTGGCGGGGCCGTGTTCCTGCATCCCGCCCCTGGCGAGGGACAGGCTGGGACAGCGGCCACCCAAATTCTCCCAGCAAATGACATTTTCCTGCAAAGCCGCGCCGGAGCCAATCGCTCCCTGCACCGCGCAGCCAATGGATGCCGAGCTCTTCCAGCCCCTGCCAGCGGCTCGGCGGCTGGAGGGCCTTGGAGCAGCTGTCGCCGCAGCCTCTCCAGGGGTGCCCGGCATCCCTGCTCATCCCTGCTCATCCCTGCTCCTCCTCCTCCCGGCAATAACGCCGCCGCCGCCGCTGCTGTGGGAGCGCTCGGGGTGACGCGGCCGCTGCGGGGAGCGCGCAGCGATCGGGGTAATCCGCGTGATTAATTTGGGTCTCCCTTCAGCACTGCCACGGCCTCCTACCCAGCAGAGCTGCTCCCCAGAGCCAGAGGGATGGTGGTAGTCACGGGGCAGAGCAAAGCGAGTGCCACCCCGGATGATGCCATGTCGAGCTCGGATGCAGAGGATGATTTCCAAGAGCCGGCCACTCCCACCGCCACCCAGGCAGGACAAGCGCTACCTCTGCTGCCCCAGCAGGTAAGAGCTCACCTGAGACGGGCATGGTCGCGGCAGGGCAGGCTGCTCAGGCTGCTCCACTGCTGGGGAATTCAGGATTTCTTTGTGGGGCTTAACGCGTTTGAATAAAACTCAGTCTCTTGGATGTATTTGAGTAGCTCGGCAGCTTTACTTACAAGTTCCATCCAGGTTTGGACTTGAGACATGCAGTTAAGTGTTTATTCTGGTCCTTAAGGCAGCCTGGGATGTGATAGTAAGATTTTAGGCCTTATGTAAACAAATGCAATTTTTTTTTTCAGTGTATAGTATAGTCTGGTTGTGTAAAGGACCAGCAGAGTACAAATCCCAAGGTTGACCTGAGATTTCTTCCCTTTTTTTCCCCTCTCTGTGTAAGGCTGGGAAAGAGGTTTTGTTTTGTTCTTTCCTTTCCCCAAAAGAGCCAAGACAGGAGGCATTAATATCTCAAATATCTGCTATTCCAGCTGAGTGACTTCTACTGTTTCAGATTCGCAGCTACAATTAAACCACTCCCTGATTCCTCCCAGCAGCCAAACATCCAAATTTTCACCCCTCAGAGCTCCCTGATCCGTGGCAGTGGGGCAGGAACCACACATTGGCAAACTGCAGGTGCCTTTTGGCAGCTCCTGTCTGATGTCCTGGTTGCTTTTGCAGTTCCCAGAAGTTGTCCCCCTGAACGTGGGGGGGATGTTCTTCACCACCAGGCTGTCCACGCTGCGCCGGTACGAGGACACCATGCTGGCAGCCATGTTCAGCGGCAGGCACTACATCCCCACGGACGCTGAGGGCCGGTACTTCATCGACAGGGACGGCACCTACTTCGGGTATGTGCTACTGTGCCTTTGTACTTTGGAATACTTTGTAATCCTTTTGGTTTTGTATCCCAGTAGTTTTCCCAAATGGTTTAACCCAGATTGTGCCCCCTCCCTTTACCTGTGTAATCCCTTTCCTTTGCTGGGATCATCCCCAAATCCCCAGCCTGGCTCTCTGTCAGTCACTCAGCATCCCCTCCATCTAGAACTTTCTGTCCAGGATGTTGAGTGATCAGCCAGAGGCCAGGGGTCAGCCCCCCAAGTGTTTCCCCATACGCTGTCCTAAATGTCCATTTCCCAGTATCCAGACCTTAGTTTTTCTTATTGATCAGTAAATGTTATTTACTTTAGGTTTCCGCCTCCCTTTAAATGTAACTCAGCATCCCATCCCCTCCATCTAGAACTTTCTGTCCAGGACATCGAGTGATTGGCCAGGGGCCAGGGGTCAACCCCCAAAGTGTTTCCCCATACACTGACCTAAAGGTCCATTTCCCAGTATCCAGACCTTAATTTTTCTTATTGATCAGTAAATGTTATCTATTTTAGGTTTCCACCTCCCTTTAAATGTAACCTTTTAAATTTGTTTTTGACAGTTCTTTTCCTTAAAGTGCAGCATTTAACATTGCACACCCTCAAAGCATCATAGGATGCAGTTAAAAATTCTTTGTGCAATGGGGAAATAAAAACAAGAAATGCTTTGGATTTGTGCATTGTCTCCCCTAGAGTATCTCCTTGAATTTGTGCATTGTCTCCCCTAGAGAAGTATCTCCTTGAATTTGTGCATTGTCTCCCCTAGAGAAGTATCTCCTTTCAAGGTATCAGGTTGTTTGGATGTTTTAAAGAAGTGTTTGGAAATAGGAAACTCCTGGCACAGCACTGGGTTTTAATTGATATTCAGTATCTGTGAGGAAGAGGAAATGGAAGGAATGAATCTAGGATTCTCACACAGTTGAAAATATGATGTTTTCAATCTTTAAATGGGATATAACTGCTAAAATAAAGCACAAGCCTTTAAAGAATTTATTTTTCTATATTATTTTTGTTGCTAGTGCCATGTTCCTTCACCTCCAGGATTCCTTCCTTCTTTGCTCAACTTTTATTTTTAATTAAACTGACCATGATTACTAATGTTGTGTTTGAATTGGGGTGAGGTTGCTAAGAAAGGTGATCAGTGTTCATGGGTTCAGGTTTTTGCCCAAAGAGCACATTGCAATTTATCCCGAATTTCTTGTTGCTCCTTTATAAACATTTCCCTATTGCCTTCAACAGAGGAGCACTGAATTATTTTCAAAGCACTTTTGGGTTGTACCACAATCTGAGACAGAGGTAGATCAAGCCACTGTGTTTACTTTAAAATAATTCTGTCTTTACATGAGGCAATTATTGAAAAACCAATTAATTTGTGATATTATCAACCTCACTGAGAATACATGAGGAACAGAGAGCCAGGTTAGCAGGTGCTGTATTTGTTGTCATTCTAAGATTGCAGTAATGCTTCTTTAATTTGATAAGATTTTCTTGGTTAACACTTATAAAGTGATTTTTTTGTTTATTTGATAAGGGCTTTGTTGATTAATACTTATAAAGTGATTTCTCTCTCTGTCAAAAGATCCTGTTGCTGAACAGTGTTTCAGAACTACAAGAAAATGTTCTGTCTCTTTAAACAATTCTGATTATTGTTCTGTAAATGGCCCTGATCTGTGATGAGAAACCTTTGCAGATGTCCCATCCATTCAGCTGGATCTGTGTGGAATAAAATGTCCATGAAAATGATTCTCTGGGAAAATGCAGAAGTTTATTTTGTCCCAGACCTAAATTTGAAATGCTGTGACCACAATTTCTTTCCCATGAAACACTCTGGCCTCTTCTGTGTTATAAATGGTTTCCTCCACAATGAATGTTTGGTTTAAAATCCACTGATATTTTTTCAAATGAGTTTTGACATCAGCTGAGGCAAAATGTGAAATAATGGCTTGGAAAGCTGAACGTGGCAAACGGTTTTACAAACAAATGTTGGGAATAAGACTCATTTATTTCAGTTACTGTCTCAATAGACAAACAGTGAATATCCAGCATTTCCTGTCCTTCCCCACCTGCAGCACTTTTGGCAGAAATGTGTTTGTTAATGATATTTTTGCCCTTTTTTTTTAGAGACATACTAAACTTCCTACGATCTGGTGACCTGCCCCCCCGAGAGCGAGTGAGGTCAGTGTACAAGGAAGCTCAGTATTATTCCATAGGACCCTTGCTAGACAATCTAGAGGATATCCAGCCTCTTAAAGGAGAAAAAGTTAGACAAGCTTTCCTGGGCCTAATGCCATATTACAAAGGTAAATAAACAAAGTAGCACTGACTGTTTCTTCTAGTGGGATTCCAGTGTTAAAGCTCTGCTTTCAGTCTGCTCTCAGCTCCCAGACTGAGCGCATTGCAGCTGGGAAGTTTATTCTGTATTTTTTGTGCTGTTAGGATCTTTGAGGTCTCCACATCCTGCTGCATCCCAGGGTGTGGATTTGTGTGCTTAGAAGGGAGCAAGGTTAGGCTGTAAAGTTATCAAATGAGAGGGTTTGTCTGCATTTGTTCTGTCAGGACTTGTAAGTGAATAAACTTGGCCTTGTAGTGAGGCCAGATAACTTGGGCATGTAATAAAGCCACCAGGCTCACCAGATAATCTAGATTGATTTGATTCTTCAGTATTATATATATATAAAAAATATAATATTTCATTTTTATTTTATATAATTATTATATGTAATTTTATAATATTTAAACTATAATATATTAATTATGTCATTATATAATATATTAATTCATATATATTTTTATATTATAAGGCCCTAACCTCACCAGATAATGGAAATTTATTTGATTATTCTGTATCTTATTTTATATATCATATATATAATATATATATATATTATATAATCTATAATTTTATTATATATAATTATTATATGTGTGGTTATGTAATATATAAAATATAATATATTAATTATGTAATTATATAGTATATTAATTTTTATATATATTTTATATAATAAGGCCCCAAGCTCACCAGCTAATGGAGATTGATTTTATTATTCTATATATTATTCTATATATAATATATTATAATATATAATTTTTATTATATAGAATTATTATATATTCAGTTATATAGAAAATGTATTAATTTTATATATTTATAAATTTATATATATATAATTACATATATATATATGTAATTATATATATATAAATTTATATTTTTTTATATAATAAGGCCACCAAGCTCACCAGATAACTGAGATTGATTTGCTACATGCTGCTAATATGATGCTGAGCACAGCTGCAGTGAAACGTTTCACATGAAATAATTGCTTTGATCTCTTTCCCTGGCCCTTCCTCGGGACCCTCCCCCCGTGTGTTCTGCAGACCACCTGGAGCGGATCGTCGAGATCGCCAAGCTGCGCGCCACGCAGAGGAAGGCCAGGTTTGCCAAGCTCAAGGTGTGCGTGTTCAAGGAGGAGATGCCCATCACCCCCTACGAGTGCCCCCACTTCAACTCCCTGCGCTTCGAGCGCAGCGAGAGCGAGGCCAAGCTCTTCGAGCACCACTGCGAGGTGGATGTGTCCTTCGGGCCCTGGGAGGCCGTGGCCGACGTCTACGACCTCCTGCACTGCATCGTCAGCGACCTGTCCGCCCGCGGCATCACCGTGGAGCACCAGTGCATCGGCGTCTGCGACAAGCACCTCATCAACCACTACTACTGCAAGCGCCCCATCTACGAGTTCAAGATCACCTGGTGGTGAGCAGGGGCCGCAGAAAAGGGTCAGGGGACTCCCTGAGGACAAATGTGCTTTCAGGGTCACCTGGTGGTGAGTGTGGTGGCACATCGAGGGGTGAGAGGACTTCTAGAGGACAAATGTTCTTTCGAGATCATTGGAAGAACATGGTGGTGAGTTGTGGTGGTACTGAGGGGTGAGAGGACTCCTGAAGGACAAATGTTCTTCCAACATTGCTTTGTGGTGAGTGTGGTGGCACAACAAGAGGTGAAAGGACTTCTAAAGGACAATGTTATTTCAAGATTGCTTTGTGATGAGTGTAGTGGCACTGAGGGGTGAAAGGATCCTACAGGACAAATGTTCTTTCAAGATTGTCTTGTGGTGGCACATCAAGGGGTGAAAGGATCCTAAAGGACAAATATTCTTTCAAGATCACCTTGTAGTGAGTTGTGGTGGCACATCGAGGGGTGAGAGGACTTCTAGAGGACAAATCTTCTTTCAAGATCATCTGGTGAGTTGTGGTGGCACATTGAGGGGTGAAAGGACTCCTAAAGGACAAATGTTCTTTCAAGATTGTCTTGTGGTGGCACATCGAGGGGTGAAAGGACTCCTAAAGGACAAATGTTCTTTCAAGATGCCATGGTGGTGAGTTGTGGTGGCACTGAGGGGTGAAAGGACTCCTAGAGGACAAACAGCCTTTCAACATCACCTTCTGGTGGCACTGAGGGGTGAAAGGATCCTAAAGGACAAATGTTCCTTCAAGATAACCTTGTGGTGAGTGTGGTGGCACTGAGAGGTGAAAGGACTTCTAGAGGACATCAAGATCACCTGGTGATGATGAGTGTGGTGGCACTTAAAGGACAAACGTTCTCGGCAGTTGCCTTGCTGCTCACATTCCTTGGGATCAGCCTGCTGGCAGGGGTTGGGAAAACCTCTGGAAACTTGAAAAAGCAGCCTGAAATCAGACTGTTGGCTCAGGGAGCTTAACGAGGCACAAAACAAAATCACCTCATGCAAAGGATGGAGGGGAGTGGTTGAACATCTGCTCGAAGGTGCCACCAACCACGTGGCTTCAGGATGGAATTGCAGATTTTTCCTGCATTTTTGGCAATCTGGGGTGCTACTAAAGCTGACCTTTCAGTTTTACCCTCTTAGAAATGTTTTAGTTCCTCCTTCAGCTTTATAAAGTTTGAGTCACACCCAACACAAAGATCTGGAAATGTAATTTTGATGTCCTAGATAATTTAAAAAAAAAAAAGGAATATTCCTTATATATTATTAATTGTTGTCAGGGTTAAGCTGTATTTCTTTTTTAATTAAGAATCTACGTTGTGAATTATAATGTTGTACTTCAATTATTTCTGTTGTTATTAAAAGGAATAGCAGATCTGGAATATATTCCTTAATGCTTTTAGGAATAATAACTGTTCATGGAAGACTTGTGCCTGTTTTTAGCCTTAGAAATTTTAAATGTTTACAATATTTACAAAAAAAAAGCTCTTTAGAATCAGGTCATTTGCAAAGGCTTTTGGTAAATGAGAAAACCCTGTCTTATGTTCCTATTAGCAGTAGTAAGAAGAATATTTAATGTATATTATTTTATTACTGACTCTTTTTACATTCTGTGATATTAAACTTTATTTTAGACTTAAAGTCAGATGATATTAGACAAGTGCTTCCTTCACCTCACCTTTTTCAGACAATTAAATCTTAATTTTATCCTTCTTCTTGACCCTTCTTCGTGTTCGTAGAAGGAAAAACAAAATTCAAACTTCATATTCAGATACTTCTCTACTCTAAAGCAGTAGGAAATTGCTTTCCATGCTGGAAGAGGCAGCCACTGCAGAATCACATTTTCTTCATTTTTGTACTTCTGACATGAGCAACCACATCCCAAATTTCAACTACTGAATTCAGCCCAAAAGTGAGAGGGAGAAAAGTCTGAAAATCTTCCTGTTTTGTGAGGTACAGAAAATCCCAACCACCTTGAAGGGGTTTCAAAATAATCTTAAAGAGAAAAAAAAAGGAAATATTTGTATATTGCATTCGTTGAATTAATTAAAAAGCTAATTACTGATATAATTAAAGCTTTTGTAGCTTCATTTTACCCTGGACAATTTACAGACCCTGCTGGCTTTAAGTTGTTGTTGGCATTACTGAGCCCTGAAGATTTTTAGGTTTCACACACTGCACAGAGAACCCAAGCTAGATCTAAATTTTGGGCTATGAAAAACAAAAAATCCCTCCAGTCTTTGATTATCTTTCTGTAACTAAGCTGATTTCAGAGGATAATTCTGTCTCCTGTATATAATTCTCTAACTGGAAATCACTTTCCAGAACAGCAGTTCATTGTTCATTTTACTTACACAAACTTAGTATAAGTTTACCTCCACTTTCACTGTGACTTTTATAAATGGATTTTGTTTTGCTGAACTATAAATTGTATGTGTCTATGCATTGTAACCCGTAATGCCTTTGAAAATCCAGCCTGGATGCTAACGATCAGGGTTTGGAATTATCTCCAAATGTGTTTTGTTAATAATTATGTTGATGTGTGATGTTCAATACTGTGAGTACTGCAGTGTATTATTTCTTAATACTTTTGACTTTTCAGTTCAGGTAATATATAATCTCTATGTTTTTTATTTAAAACACATAGAAGAAAATGTGGATATAAAGGTTGTGTTGTGCAATAAATTATGATACTGAAAATTTGGAATTCTGGCTCATCTGGTCTGCAGCCACTGCTGTGTTTTTCCTCACCTTCCCTGGGATTTGAGTGTCCTTTGCCTGACCACAAATGAAAATTACACCAGGGATCTCTGTCCCGGGCTGTTTTAATGACATTTAGGTGTTTATTACCATTTCCTGAGCAGAGGCACCGGTGCAGTGTGTGCTGAGGGACCGGCTGGGATGGATCATGGCAATGACTGATCCCATCCTTCCCTCCTCACCCATCCCTGTGACACAGCACAGCAGCTGCTCCTGCTTCTACAGTGCTCAAAAAGAACCTTTATGCCTCTGTTCAGAGAAATTTCCCCTTGGTCTTAAGTAATTTCCTTCTGTCCATCTGTCCGGCTGAAGCACTCCCTGTCTCACAGAGGGATGTCCGTGCTGGAAAAAAAAAAGGAAAAAAAAAAAGGAGATGGAAACAAGAACAAGCACACAACAACGTGTAACTGAGCACGGAAAGAGGAGTTTGAAATAGCAGCGGCTATTTTTATATTTCCCCAAGGCAGCTCTGGGGTGCTCGAGTGGGGCCAGGGCTGGGCCCTGGAGCCCTGCGGAGCTGCTGCGGGCTCTGGACAAGGAAGGGAGGCTGCGGGGCAGCAATTCACCAGCCGGGAGGGCTCGACAGCAAAAAACAGAGGAGAGGAGCTGTGGGTGCGGTCACAGCAGGAACCCAGCTGTGTGCCAGCCCAGCACCAGCCCGGCCCGGCCGTGTACCAGCCACGCTCACCCTCACCGCGCCCGCCCGCTGCTCCCTCAGCCCCGCGGCCTCCGCTCCGCCCAGCGCGGCCGGGCCCCGCTTCCTTCCGGGCTCGGTCCCGCCCCGGAGGTGCCGCCCGCCCTTCCGCCGGAGCCGAGGGAGGGCCGGAGGGGCTGAGGGAGGGCCCGAGCAGCGCCGGGGCCGTGAGGGGCTGCGGCGGCGGCAGCAGCGCAGCGGAGCGGCCGGGCCGGCCCCGCCGCCCGGGGCAGCCGGTGAGAGCCGCGGGGTGAGGGCCCGGCGGGGTCGGGGACAGCGGGGGCGGCCGCGTCCCCCCGGTTATAGCTCGAACCGAGGGTCGGGGCTCGGTGTCCGCCCCGCTGAGGGGCTTCACACCGGCCCCGCTGCCGCCTTGGGCCTGGGCTCGGGGTCCCTGGGCCGCGCAGGGTGGCGGCGATCGGGATAAACAAAGACCGGGATAAAAACCGGGATAAACAAACACCGGGATATGCGGAAACTTGGCAAACCGCCTTCCTTCTCCTAAAAGTGATTTTTATTAGATGTACATGTAAATGTTCGTTCGGTGGGGCTGTGCCGGTGTTAACGGGGTGCAGGTGGCGCTGCCAGCTTTGCCACCATGCCCCCCCAGCCTGTTTTCCTCATGAGCTCCTTGTGGATCAAGGAGGTTTTGGCTTTTTTTTTGTAAGTATCGCCGCTGCCCGGCTGAGGATTAAAGTCCTTTAAACTCCAGCCGGTGGAAGTTTAGAGCGTTTTTAAGGTGCTCAGCGGTGCTGCTGTGGGTGTTTGCCCTCCTCCATGTGCAGCTCCTAACGCTAATTTTTGTTATCTCTGTATTTAATTAATTCCCTGGCTCTGTGCCTGTAGTTAACAGGGTGCAGGTGTCCCCGGTAGCTTTATCAGTAGCCCCCCACCCCAGCCTGTGTCCCTGATGAGTTCCTTGCGGATCAATGAGTTTTTGGCTTTTTTCCTGTAAGTATTGTCCCTGCCTGGCTCCTCACTGCACAGCTGAGGATCAAAGTCCTGGAAAGTGAAGCCAGGTGAAATCTGGAGAGCACTTAAGATGCTGAGCAGTGCGTTTTGGATGCTTTTGTGGGTGTTTGTCGCTGCTGGTGGCACCGTGGAGCTCAGTTTGTTCCCTTGGAGCAGGGAGTGGCTGAGGGAGGGTGTGAGATCCTCAGAGATGAATGATGTGCTTGAATTGCCAAAGAAATTCTCTCAGTGCTGTCTGAAATCCTGCTGCTCTGTGACAGAAGCTGGGATGGGCTGCTGAGAAGGTTTTACAGGCAGAATTAAATTGGTTTTTGTTTGGCTGAGTGGGGCCCAGTGCTGGGAGTTAGCAGCACTGAACAGTTTAGGGGAATAGGGTGGCATTGTGGAGGCTGTGATTTAATCCATGATTGACTTGCCATACTTTTGTTGTTTGGGCTGATTTGAAACTACTTTTGATTCCTCACACGAGGACTTTGGGAACTGCACTGAGCTGCCTTTGCTTTTCCAGTTGCCCAACACTTTTGTGAGACCAATGAGCAAACCAGACCAGCAGAGAAGGGTGAGGTGTTTTCCAGGAACAGTTCTTCACTCAGGAATTGAATGTGCTGGCCTTCTGGACATGGTTACACAAGTGGTTTTTGCAGCAGGGAGGATTAGGAAGAGAATTGTAGCTCATTGGAATGTTTTGCTGACCAAGAAAAAGCCCAGAACAACACACAGTAGAAAGGGAGAATAGGCTATAAAGCCAATTATACCAATTCCTGAGACTGCTTTACACAACAAACAGATTATGAGCTTGAAGACAGTCCATCATTCTGGTATTTAATTTTCTTCTGTGGTGTTATTTAAGCTAGAACAGCCTTTCTCAGCTCCTTTTTTTTCCTTACTGTGTAATCCCCAGTTATACTTGGGGCTTTTTTTTTCCTTTATAATTAACTACTTGTGATCTAAAACTAGGCCTAGAAGTCTTGCTCATGAAATCCTGTTAACCCACTTTAAACCTGTTAATCCACTTTTAACAGGTCAGGTATGAAGTTTATAGAAAGTTTTGAAGTTTTTCTCTGAGGTTTTAGGCAACTTCATTCCCATCTGTGTCCAGGTGAGCATGGTTGGCAGGAAATTATGTGTAGGAGCTGCTGCTGAGGGGATTTCAGCAGTTTAAGCTGATCTTCTCTTTCCTGTGACCTGAACTCCCAGTGGGGCAGCACAAAGAGTTTTTAGATGTTTCCTGTGACTTTTTCAAAGCACAGCTGTGGGTCACATGGGGATGGTGAGACACAGCCTGGTTGGTCACTGATGTCACAACCCCAACCTGTACCCCCAGGCCTGGGCTGACATTTGAAGGGAAAACACAACTCCAAGCTGAGGAAATGGAGAGCTGGAGCCTTGTGCCCATCAGGATTTTGGAGATTTGGAGCAGTGGCTGCAATTCCCCTCCCAGTGCCAGGAGCAGCTCTGTGGTTTGTTTGAAGTGGTTGCTCCTCAGACTGTTTCTTTTCCTGCACTGTTGATCCTGCAGCTGCTGGAGCTGAAATCCTGTGATTGCAAGGAAGATGCAGATGAAAAGTGTGAGCACTGCAGAGATAACACCCAGAGCTCTTGCCTAATCCCCAACTTGTCCAATGGCTTTTGTATTTGCTGTTCTCATCCTGCCCCACCCTTTCCTTGGGAGGAAATTAGCTCATGGTTAATTACCCTGCTGCTAATTACATGCCTGAGTGTTTGGGGTTCCACCTGAATCACGACTCTTTCAACACGTAGGTTGCTGCTCTTCAGAATTTTGGGGTGTTTGAGTCAGTGATTCTTTGAGATAAATGCATTTTAAGGCACTTTTCCATTGGCAAAATACAAAATACACCTTGACTCCCTCCCTCCACCCCTCAGCTTTGATGCATTTTCTAACCTACCTTCTAAATCTATTTTTGGGAATTAAAGTTGTCTTGTTCTGAATTATGCTGGAGTATTCAGGCACCAGTAAAATGTGAACCAGCAGCAGTTGCTGTAAGAATTGTGTGTTTGGAGCCTCCCTGGTTTTCTTCTTATATTTTTCTGCTTTAAAATTCCATTTCTGGGAATGGGCATTAATGACCAGAGAGTTCATTGTGGACACTCTTGGGGCACTTTGATGTTTTTGAATTAGAAGAATTCAGGTTGTTCATGAAGTGCTGGAGTGACTTTTGAAGAGCTGAATCTCATTTGCTTCAGCCCAGTGAAAAGACAGCTGAAGGTTGTTGCTAATGCTTGTGCCAAGATTTTCTATTTTTTTTAAAAAACTTAATTTTAGGGAGGGAAGAAAAAAACCAACCAACAACAACAATAAGAACCCAAAACACAACCACAACCCAAAGCAAACCTGGCTGTTCCCAGTCTGTGTTTGCTGGTTTTATACATTTAATTAAGTTGTTACCAATGCTGAAACTCATTTATAGAACTTCAATTACAGAATTAAAGCTACTCCTTTAATTTCCAGTGTTAGTTTGTGGAGTCTTAAAAACTGTTCTTCACAGCTTGTAATAATTATAAATTGATTTCAATTAGCTCTTACTGAAGGTGTTTATTGATTGATTAAGCAAGACCCTTTCTGTTCAGCTTTGAATTTGAGCTTTTCTGCCAGCTCTCCAGAGGTGACCTCAGCAATCCAGCCCTGATGAATAGTTTATGACCCAGCTGAGATCTCCTGACAATCTGCACTGCTAAGAAAGCTTCAGATCCTTTTGCTCCATCCCTGGCAAGGCAGGGAGGTGGAAAAGAACCAGAAGAACAGGCTGGGGGTGTTGGAGCTGTGTAAATCCCTGGAGCATCCTTCACCCAGAGCTTCTCCCCAAGCCAGAGCTGTGTCTGCAGTGCCTGTGCTGTGGGAATTCCTTGTGTTCCTTGCTGAAAAAAGGTGTTACACGAGTTTAGTCTTTTATGTGTGCATTAAATTGGATCTAATTCAGGTTGGAGGAGCTTTTTTCCCCACCCATAAAAGCTGAGGGTGCATCTGCTCTTTGCTGTGACTGACACCTGATTTAATACAGATTTTTCTGGTTATTTGGTACTTTGTGTGAAAATGATAATTTATTATTTTGCTGTTATTGAGCTACAGAAAGTCCTGGAGTAATAAATGATTGCTGTTCCTCCAGTCCCCTTTATGGATCACTGGCAAAAATGGCCTTGGGACAAAATTGGTGTTTTCTGTACCTTAATCCTGTGTTGTGTCAGAGGTGGTTCAGAGTGTGGGACAGGGAGAGTGAGGGGGCTCTCAGGCACAATATTTACAGGAAAAATTTGCTTTTGCTGGTTTGGGTTCCTGGTGGGGTCACTGGAACCCTGCAGTGTTTGCACAGGAGTTCCCAGTTTGAGCTTTCCAGAGCCACAGAGGGCAGAAAGCTGCTCTGCCCTGCTGAAAACACAACTGAGAGTCCCCATCTCCTAAAGGGACAGCTGGATTGACTGGAGTTCTTGGGTGGAAAAACTGAGGGGGTGTGAGCAAGATGAGGAGTTGGTATTGCCCCTCTGTAAAGGTGTTTGCTCTAAATGTGTAAATAAAAAGAAATAAAATTCTCTAAGTGTGGGTACAGCAAAAAAAAATAATTTATTGGAAGATGTGTTTGAAAGGTCCAGGATCAATTGCATTCAAGCCAACAGAAAGCTAATTTTGAATTAGTTGGTATTGCCCTTCTAAAAGGTGTGGCTCAAACAGGTCAATAAAAAGGAAAAAAAATAATCTGTAAGTGTGGGTACAGCAAAAAAAATATGTTTATTGGAAGATGTATTTGAAAGCTCCAGGATCAATGCATTCGAGCCAGTAGAAAGCTAATTTTGAATTAGGTGGTATTGCCCTTCTTAAAAGGTGTTGGCTCAAAACAGGTCAATAAAAAGGAAGAAAAATATTCTGTAAGTGTGGGTACAGCAAAAAAATGTTGATAGGAAGATGTATTTGAAAGCTCCAGGATAAATTGCATTTGAGCCAATAGAAAGTTAATTTTGAATTAGTTGGTATTGCCCCTCTTAAAGGTGTTTGCTCTAAATGTGTAAATAAAAAGAAATAAAATTCTCTAAGTGTGGGTACAGCAAAAAAAAAAATGTTGATAGGAAGATGTTTGAAAGCTCCAGGATCAATTGCATTCAAGCCAACAGAAAGCTGATTTTGAAATTAAACCACAGTGGTTTGGTGGTTTTTTTTTTCATCATAACAAACTGCTGTGAGGTGCTCTAAAAAGCTGGAGCATCTCTGATCTGTCACTGGAGACCAGACCTTTGATGTGCAGCCTGCACGACAAATCTGATTTCCATGATTCAGAGGCCTCGTTTCCTTTGGATTTCAGTAGAATTTGGATAAATAAGAATTTGGAAGAATATCTGGATATGCGAACATGGAGGTTCCAGCTGGGAATTCTTGTGGCAGCAGGACAGGGAGCATTTGGTGTCTCCAGCCAGCAGTGGGAA